>JAUMGZ010090227.1:0-17991 GCA_032359645.1 Pododesmus macrochisma
AATCTTTAAAAAGTAACCCTGCGGCTTATATACAGGTGCGACTTTTAATCCGGAAAATACGGTATACAATATAGCAGAATAAAAGAAATTTCACTAGTCTGAACCAAAATTTACTAGTCATGGGCATCAGACCAGTGCGTACATTTGTATGTCACAGACTGTTTTGGGCCTCGATGCTTGTTTGTTTGTGTTAAGGGCTTATTGTCTGATCAACAGCTAAGGTAATTTACAGAGGTGCCAGTTTTACTGGTGGAGGAAACCGGAGTACCCGGAGTAAACCACCGACCTACGGCAAGTAACTGGGAAGGGCCTCCGTGCCTTTCTTGATTTAAGTGAAAACCTATTACATTCATAAATACGTTTTAAATACAATGGAAGGCCAGGACATAGAGCAGTAAACGTTTCGGTGAACGATTGACTGGTGACACCTAACTTCAAGTAACAATTTCAAAGGGCAATATATTCAGATGATCAAAAAGAAACAGAGAAATACATAGCACGTAGTTCAAAACTCTCTGAGAATCAATTCACCAAGATATTTTGACTAAATTTGATTAATTAAATGTGACTTAATGTAAAAGACAATAAATCAAAGTTTTGTGTCAAGTACTAAAATAAAGAAAAACAGTGGATTATTGAAATTTAACTTTAAGACCATTTTTTTTCAAGATAGACAAAAACTTAAGACCAGGTATGAACTAAAGCTGTCGCCAGGATGGCTGACTAATACCCCCGCTTCCTCCAAGTTATGTAAATTTGATAGTTATACTTCAACAAAATTAAGATGTTGGTGCACAGGAGTTTTACAAACAACTTTTTTGCACAAAGGGGTATAACTCCATCAAAAAGGGTCGAAATTCCAAATTAAAATGCCGGTGCACAACTACATAAGAGACCGATCATTCATGCAAAGTTTCAATGAAATCCACCTGTTAGTTGAGGAGTTGTGCGGACAAGTATTTCACACAAAGGGGCACAACTCCATCAAAAAGGGTCAAAATCCCAAATTAAATTGCCGGTGCACAACTACATAGGATACTGATCATTCGTGCAAAGTTTCAATGAAATCCACCTGTCAGTTAAGGAGGAGTTTTCTGGACAAGTTACTGCCGACGACATCCAGACAGGGTGATTCCAGTATACCCCCCCCACCCCCCAACTTCGTTGTGGGGGTATAATAAACTGTAGACAATGTATGAATAAACTAAGTGTTTAACATGAACTTGAAGCCATTGATTTTATGGATGTTTTTGCAACTGTTGTTAATAAGTGAATCTTAAAACAGGGAAAAATTAACAACTACTTTAAAACTGGGATATTCACACATCTTGAAAAGTGAAAAGACCTCACAAGTCATATTCAATTATTCATATAAGAGACAAACAGCACATGACAAATAAGTTTTAACATTTTGACATGTAATAAATACGAAAACCTGTTAATCACCCAAATTTGTGTTAACTAACAAAAAACAGAAAAGAGGAGTCATACAACTTTTAAGTTCAATCAAGGTCATTTGTACTCTATTATAAAACACAGATTTACATAAGAGATGTGTTAAGAATGGGGAAAATTGTTTTTAATTATGACTTCAAATTTTGAACTTGCAATTAATGATTGTTTATAATTTTTACAACATAAATTGAAAACTTGAAAAATTTATATAATGTTAGCTACGAGGAACTGGCATAAAACAAAACTTCACTATACAATATAATCTCAATCAGGAACCATATGTTTTTATCTAATGAAGCAGAGTGTTCAAACCTCAAAAACAATTCTTTGACTAAATAGTTTAAAAATATTTTGAGAGACCAAAATATAGTTGTTTACAGCCCTTATATGGAAAGAGATCTATTTGTACAAGTATCATGTATATATACATATTATAAACATCATCAAGCTTAACCTAAGTGAACTTTAGTCAGACCATGATTTCTATCTGGACATGACTTGGCTTGTCAGCTAGTTTAAACCTGCCATAAAATTGAGGTCACCTGATTCATGATAACCTATATAGCTATATTATCAAAGGAAAAGAAACCATAACTAGAAAACTGGCTTGTCACAGATGACTCCCTAGGAAGAATACAATTGTTAAAGATGCATTTTCCTGAAGATTAAATATTACAAATAAAGCTGGACTATGAACTTGACCTTTAGATTAATACTGATAATTAATAATTTTTGAAGTTATTTTGAAAAGTAATTGATGGAAAAAACCCAGATATCATGGGAAAAACCTCTCAGCAAATCAAACTGCAGCAATCTTTAAAAAAAATAACGGTCTTTAAACTTAACTTTTAGATTGATATTTAGATAGCGAAGTTGCCAAATCCAAGAAAATTTAACCTCTTTTACAAAAGGTACATGTATAACAGGTAAATCTCAATGCCAATCACAATAAGGCAATGTTATAAAATATGCTTGAAAAAGACTGGTCTGCAAACATAACAAGTCAACAAATTTAACAAAATTACAGACCTCGTTTACAAAAGTTATTGTGGGGGAAAATCAAATTGTGGCAAAATCACAATGACCAGTTAAAAGAAAAAAAATAAATAAAAGTAAAAGGGAATCAAGGAAAAAACAAAAGACCGGGATGAAGGCTGAACCCATGTAACAGTGTTGTGACAACCTTGGGCAGTGGGAAAATCTTGTTATGTGTTTTCCAGATACGTACCTCTCCTATGCTGATTTCTGCTTCTGTGTACTGCAGGCCTTTCTGTATGATGTTAAGAAGTGCTGCTGGGGGCACCAAGGCTCCATTTATATTGGACTGGCTTATGTGACTTTCTATACCAAATGTGTATGCAGAATGGACAAAACCTTAAAAACACAAGAATTTTTTTTGGTATAATATCTTAAAACATGTTGTTATATGAAATTTGAAGAGAGAAGACATTTAGTATCATGATGAAAATGAAACAATACATGTAAATGTATTCCTTCAACAAATCATGGTTTGAAGAGTACATTCTTTCAAATTAAACAAGATTTGTTCTATTCTAAAACACAGTGGTCAAAGTAAAACGGAACATACACGTTTTTATTTATGTACTTGTGTTGTTTTGTATCTGTATGTATAAAATTTAAAACTTTGAATAAAAGTTATTAACAGTTGGGGGCCTTAACGTCAATCTGGTTGAAATAGACCAAAAACTAAATATTTGCATTTGATTTTTTTTTACCCCAGGGTCATGCCATCAACAAACTCGGTTCTCCGTGCCCTTAAATTATTACATATAAACCAAGCATTAAGCACTAGGCCTTCAAGTTAACAAGGACATTTTTCCCCATTTGGGCCCCGAAAAGGTGCCCCTGGGGGCCAAGACCCATCATTTGAACAAATTTTAATCCCCCTCCCCTAGGGATGCCTTCTACCAAATTTGGATGAAATTGGTTCAATAGTTTTGGACTAAAAGTCGAAAATGGGAAAAGTTAACATATTTGCCATAGCATTGAGCTTGAACCCAACAGGTGTAACCTATTTTTTGACCCAAGGGTCACGCCGTGAACAAACTTGGTTCTCCATGCCCTAAAGTTACTAGGTACATACCAAAACATTAAGCTCTAGGCCATCTAGTTTATCAGAAGAGGATTTTTGAAATTTTGTTAAATTTTCCCCATTGGGGCCCCCTAGTGGCCCCCTAGTGGCGCCCCTTGGGGCCAAGACCCTTAATTTGAACAAATTGTAATCCCCTTCCCCTAGGGATACTTCCTACCAAGTTCGGATGAAATTAGTCCAGTGGTTTGGAAGAAGTAGAAAATGTGAAAAGTTAACAACAACGAATGACAGGAGTTGTATGGAAAAAGTTAACCTTGGACTAAAAAAACAACCAAAAGATGTACGGAACTCCTCAGGACTTTCTTCTACTTCAGAATGGCAACTGTATAGTTTAATTAGTGTACGGCTGTTGCGATTACCATACACGCTTCTGATGAAGTTAAATCCAGAGGAGTTCACTACATCCGGTTTTTAATTCAACCAATGTGTATAAACCTTAACATGATGTGATCTTGAACATTTATGACATGCATAGAGCATGTACCAGGTGTAGTATACAATAATAAATCATGGACGTTCTTTTTATTGTGATATACACCATGTACATGAGCATATTAAACATTCTGTAGACCTGTAAAACACTATTTAAGTTTAATACATGTATTTAAGGTTCACCAATAGCAACCAGTTACACAAGCTTGCAGTTAACTTTGAGAATAACAAATTAAATTGAAGGTGACTGTATATTGTTATCAAGAATGAAAGTAATGTAGCTTCAAGAACACAATTGGGTCTTGTTCAGTTTTGAAGGGAACTTTATCACTTTCATATATATAATATATATATATATATATACATATGGATTAAGTTAAATATATACATTTACATGCACAAGTAAGTTGCTTTAACATTTCATTATAATGCACAACATGAGAAAAAAAAATTTGTCATCGAGATAAAATGGCCTGGAAGCCAAGCCCCAAGACATAAAACTTATTAATGCATGTGCTTTAAAGTTTATTTCATGACATGAAGACGAAGAAGTACAAGTATTCAGAAATTGCACATTTATATTTACACCTTTAATAAATAATGGCATTTTAGAAAGAATAACACTGTCACAATAAAATTATTTTAAAATAACACCACAAAACTTATTGATTATTTAAACTCATTTTTTAACTGAAGGTTGGACTTACTTAAAAGCTGACAAACATAAACAATTTTTGATGGGAACTGAAAAAGTAGAGTTCAAAGAACCATATGCATACTTGACAAGCTTTTTGTATAACAGAAACATCCAGAAAAACTTTTTTGAATGTCTTTGTTTTGTTTTTATTGGGGTTTAACTTCAACGACTACTCCATTCAACTCATGTCTAGGTCATGTCGTCTGCTTGTACTCATAGCGAATTTATAGCACTGTTTCATTGAAATATCAAGCCACAGACACAATGACTGATAGATGACACTTCACTTGGTCACATTATTCTGACACTGAGCCAACCAGGCCTTCTCCTACCCAGAAATGCCGAGTACATAGCAGGGATTAAGAACATTACCTAATTTTAAAGTCTTAGATCTTGAAGTGATCAGGGGTTTGAAACAGACCAGGGAATGCTCTACCTCTGAGCCACTATCAATCATGCCATAGTTTCAGATTTGATAACTTATTATAATATACATGTAAGACACACAATTCAAAGCAACATTATACATTTTTCATTGTCATGATTTATATGGTACATGTACATGTGAATATATATATATATACTAGTAATACACTCAAAATCAATTTAGCAAAAAACTAAATTCACAAGTCGGGTTCATATTCTAAAAATATAAAGAATTGATCTGGTATCAAAATAGATTTAATTGATCCATTTGTCAAGAAAATTAAGAAACAAACTATCCAGCTTGCTAGAACCAACACAAATATTAGTAATATAAATCTCAAGGGTCAAGAGACCCATACTACCGGTACACAATTATTTCTTATACAATGGAATATCCTATGTCAACTCAGTCTAATTCTATTCAGGTATATACTTAGAATAAACTTGATCCTCAGAAACTTGTTCAAACACTTCCCACACACAGGTCTATTGAACTTGCAGTACAACGCAATCTATAGTCAATTTCATACGATGACAACAAATTTAAAGTTTAAAGTGTTTTACGAAGGACCAAAAAGAATTTTCATGTAAAAATATGTCTATTATATACTTCAGAACTCTGTAAATGCTTATTTAAATTCAAGACTACAACACAGATGCATGATTCAACAACAAAATAAGACTTTTTACATTAATATAAGACATCCATTTTGCAGTTAAATGTATACTGTACATATATTAACATACATTTGTAAATACTTGTGCATAGAACAAAGACAAGTTAATCTGTAGCTTGTCACTGACTGCACGTATAGTTTTGCCAATCTGCTTCCTGATTGAGATTTTCCGGTAATATATTTCAATTTGAATTTAGTGATGTGTACTCAGATTATTGTTTACCATGAAACACAATACTGATAACCGTACTAGGACTAGTACCAGTCTACATGAAAAAGTTTTTTGTCTACTTTCCCGAAATATCATTTGCAGACCTTTTGTTAACTTTTATTATGATAATGGATTGTATGACAAATTCTACTGGCCCAACAAGAATTTTACAGGTGTGGGTCTTGTCTGTGGTTAATTTTGCAGACTGTAGAACGAGTCAAAAGATTCTGCTAAAACTGTGCTAAAACTGTTAGTTTTATGTACAGTCTGTGCCCTTAACTTTTATCAGTCCGAAAAGCAAAATTAAATATTTTACTATACAATATATATAGCAAAAAGAAAATTTCACTAGTCTGAACCAAGTTTTACTAGTCACAGGCATTGTACTAGTGCCTCATGTAGCAGACTGTTATGTAGTACATGTATCTTAAACAGAAAATTCTGCATTCATACTTCAACCCTACATTACGATGTATAAGTAAAAGTAATAACCTGATTCTTGCAAATATCGATAAACAAGGAAATTGATTTCATCACTGCTGAAGCTCATGACTGATGCTGTGATAGGCTCAGTCTACATCTGTTAATGGATTCTTATGTTCCTTTCACTTTTTCAGCTTTCAATGGAATGGCGTGTGGCACTCAAATCCTGCAAAATCCAATAGAAAATGGTTAATACAGTCTGGCATATCTCTTATGGCCTTACTTCATCTCCAGAAATGTACAAAAAGTGACAATGTAACCACCAAGCAATATCAATGACTATGACTATCCACAAACAAGAGGCCCCTTTTGGCCTTAAAATCCATCTGGTTGGAACAGGCCTATAACTATATATTTATATTTTATTAGCTAGTTGAAGATAAAGAAATTTAGTCAAGTTTTCTCATTTTGACCCTCTAGTGGTGCTCTGCAGGTTGAGCACCACATTTTAATATTCTAATTCCCCTTCCTCTGGGGATACTTCCTACCAAGTTTGGTTGAAAATGGTTCATTGGTTTCGGATAAGAAGTTGAAAATGTGATTAGATAACTTGTTTTGCTCTTGTGTAACGTCAAAATTTTAATGCTAAACATGTAGTCTATTTTTTATCCCTTGGTTCATTATACACCAAAGTTACTTGTTAACGTTGGATGCCTTGCATGATGGTCAAAAATGACTTGAGCAACACTACATACAAAAATGTATAAAGAGAATATTCTGTTTTTTCCTTTTTAAATGTTTCATTGCAACATTGCACCTATAGCTTCTAATGCCACATAACATTATAAAGTATTCCCTTTCTAATTTCTATAATTTTCTTCAATATTAAATATTTTCCCAGAATGTGACCACTCATTTTACTAATTTTGCTCTTCTGAACACAAAAAATATATCATTTTATATGGTGTTCTAAAGATTTTACAAATTTTGATTACCTTGCACTTCTGAAGTGGAGGATAGACAGCCATTTTGTTTGGCGTCACTTTTGATTGGTTCAGTAAAAATAACACCCTACACTAGCTATATAGTGAAAAATAATATTGAAAAAATAGCATTTATTTCATTAATAAATTTTTATAATTCATTACTTATAAAATGTAATAAATATAAATATGTGTAAACTAAAAAGTTGCATATTGAGACGTTGTTTACAGTATTTTTTCTTTTAAAACGAAGTACATAAATATATATATAAACCGGTACTCTCTATGACCGACAGCATAACGCCAGAGTCACGATTTTTTTTCAATGGAAACACTCAAACTTGATATCTGCTTGATGTCAGTTATTGCTAATTTAAACATTCAGAATGAATTTTATAAGCATTGTTCAAATACAAATGGGTGTGAATGTGCACTGCGTGTATGAGTCAAATGAATCATTATATAATGTCAATAGTAGAACTTGACAAATATATTAACATTTATTCTAACTATATATATATGAAGTTAAAACGCTTGAAAAATGAGGTACTGTAGATGTACAGATAGTTTTAGATACACAGTTTGACATTTATATATATAACTGTTATTTCATGCTCTGGCATGCATACTTCTTGATATATATATATATATATATATATATATATATATATATCTATATATATATACAGTATAAAGTGGTCAACTGTGATATCATCACCACCAATATGACATATGTATATTCACAATGACATTTAATACCCACCTGTTAACACACAGATGTTCAGAGATTGACAAATGAATATCAAGCAAACAACTAGCACCTGCTCATGCAGGTCTTGCATACATGTATATATATATAAAGATAGATGAGTCAAAATTTAGAATCATGTATAGCAATACAAGCACATTTTAAGTTGAGTACTGTGCTGGAATAAAGGAAATGCTGACCATGGTGATAAATTATAAATAGTACTTACCGGTAATCACTTTTAAAATGATTTATTCAAATATACATGTAACTCAAACTTGATGCACTGATCATGAATCACATGCTGCTAATGCATATACATGTATCATGTATATGCATACAATTTTTGTTTTGAAACAAAAATATAGAATTGAAGAAGTTATGTACATGTATGTAATCTTATGTTAATGAATCGAAGAAAGAATCAAGCAAACTAATTTAGCGAAACAAAAAATAATTCCAGGATGGCCACCTGCGGTGAGCGATACATTGTCCTTACAGACGAGAGTCGTGCATTTTTTGTATGTTGTATCAGATAGAAACATGAGTAATCAAAGATTACATATATACCTCACCTCTATCTCGAAAAAATGTAAGTCTGATGAGTATCATATATAATTAGTATTAGAACAAAAGCTTGGACCAAAACATGGTCATTCAAGCAGAAAATGTAGGTCAAATCCAGCCTCCAAAATCATAGCATGTGCTATGCATCCTTAGATACATGTACTGTTGGACTTGTAGTAACATCAGAACTGACCTCAACCATTCTTCTTAACCACAGTCTTAGACTAAGTCATAAACATGGTCATTCAAGCGGAAAATGTAGGTCAAATCCAGCCTCCGTAAAACATATCATGTGCTAAGCATCATCAGATACACTTTTCATGTATGTAAGTTTGGTTGGTGTAGGCCTAGGACTTATGGTAATCTCAGAACTGACCTTAACCATTCTTCTTAACCGGATGTGGATGCCGACGCCAGGGGTATATACATGTTTATATTAGCCCCTCATCATTAAGGATTTTTAATATTAATATATATATAGTACATTATCAATTTCATTGCATGCCTTATATGTATGATATTCTATTTTACGACTTGCAGCTTTTTATATTTATCGCTGTCATTGGTTTCAACAAAGTTTGTTTATTTTATTTGGGTTTGACACCCCTGCAAGTCATATCAAGACAGTGTCTGCTTGTGACTCTGCATGGACAGCAACTTTATAGTGCTGCTCCACTGAAATATCATGCCACAGATACATTGACAAGATACTTAACTCTGTCACATCATCCTGACACTGCGTCAGTCCGAGTCCTTCTCCTAACAGAGCTCTTAATTAGCATTGAGAGCAAGAAGATTACGGTACAAAAATTTAACATGCAAGGTTTCATGCCTACCAGAACACCAAGTGTATGCTTTAATCACTGAGCTACCATGCAGGTCACTGTCATTGGTATGATAGATCTTATTTATTTTTACAACCTTTAATTGTCAAGAGAACAATCTGAATGTATACAATACCCTGCAAGTGGATATGGATGGGGTCTGTTTTAATAACACTAAATGAACACTCCCATATCATATTTCAGTTACCATGATGCCTTTAAAGAATGAATGACCAAATCAATATCAAATATAAATCGGCATATGCATGCACAAATCAATTAAGGAAAAATTCATTGATTGAAAAGCAATGAAACGATGTATAGATGTATGTACTTTCAATACCAAAAGGATCCCTTAAGAGTGACTAAATTAAAAATAAATAAAGGTACCATGTTAAACAAGAGGCCAATCAGGCCTTAACATCCATCAGGATAGGCATTTGTATACTTTTGACTCTAGGGTCACTCCTTGAACAACTTGGTTCTCCATGCCCTAAATTTACTGCAAACCACAAGGCCTTGTAGTTTTTTTTAAAAGATTTTTGAAATTTTGTCAAATTTCCCCCCTTTAGACCCCCAAAGTGGTGACCCCTGGGGCCCGAGCCCCTTCATTTGAAAAATCTGAATTCCCTTTCCCCAGAGATGACTTCTACCAAATTTGGATGAAATTGGTCCAATAAGTCAAAAATGTGAATAGTTAACTATTTGCTATGGTGTTGAACTTTTATCCCAAAACGTGCAACCTTTTTTTGACCCCAGGGTCAAACCTTGAACAAACTTGGTTATCCATGCCTTAAAGTTACTACATACCAAAACATTAAGCTCTAGCTATAGGCTTTCTACTTAATTAGAAGATTTTTTAAGTTTTGATAAATTTCACCATTTTGGCCCCCTATGGGGCCGATCCCCTTCATTTGAACAAATCTGAATCCCCTTCCCCTAGGGATACTTTCTACCAAGTTTGGATGAAATGGGTCCAGTGGTTTAGGATAAGTCGAAAAAGGTTAAAAGTTTACCACGGACAGGATTTGTATGAGAAGTCCACCTTGGACCGTTGGTCCAGTTGGACTAAAAATACATTGTGCTTTATTTGCAAGAAGAATTAATATATATGAATGACATAAAAAGATAATTTGCCTGTCAAACTACCCTTGAGTTAGTAAGAGACTCCTCTGCCCCTTAAGGGATGCTGTTTTCTGATATTGCTTGTTTTAGGGGTACCATGCTATTTAAAAAGACTTTATAAAACACTTGCGTGCGACAAAATGTAACCGCAAGATTTTTCTATTGTTTTGATCACTTAAATATGATGATTGGAGGAAAATCATCCAACATCCAATCATTTTCATTGCAATCCAGAAATCAGTGTTCATTGGCTGTTTCCTTATTTGGAACACGAGTTCACTCCATATATTGGTTTACTAGTACTATATCTACCATATAGGGAATTGCCCTCGATTGTAATGAAAATGGCGGTATGTTGGATGATTTTCCTCCACTCTTCGCATTTAAGTGATCAAAACAATAGAAAAATATGATGATGTGATTATTTTTTGGTGGTAAATAAATGTTGCGGTGAGTGATATAAATCAAAGAAATGGTGCAGTGACAATTTGTCGGCAATCAAGATTTATTTGGGTCGTCTTTTTTATAGAGAGGAATTCTGCCCCTACAACAAACAATATCAGAAAATGGCATTCGTTTGACAGGAAGAGTAATCTTGGTCTACCCTTGAGTTTTTTGTTGTTGTCATTTTCAAATAAACCTGTTAATAAAGCACCTAGTATTTTTTTTATAGGCTTAGCAAAAAAAAATTCAGTACTGTAGCGTTAAATATTTGCATGTCTATGACTCTGGGACTACCTGCTAATTATTTTTTTTTTGCAACTGTTAAATTAGCAGAAATCCAGGTCTGTCAGAGGTCCACATTAAAATATGGAATTGAATATTTTTTCAAAAGCATTTTTACTTCATACGTGGCATGAGTTTAAACGCTCGATTATATTTAAAATTCGAAAATAAGCCTCCTAAAACATTGTAGAGTTGACAAAACCTTGGTTCATGCAGTTACCTGAAGATTACTGAACCGTGCAAAAATTTAACATTGAAATAGACTATATTATATACAAGAATCTGGAAACAGACTATAAACAAGATAAACGCTGTAATTTGGAGAACCTTTATTTATTTTTTTAATTTGATGACTGGTGAATATGTCTTATGTAAATCAACTACACAAAATATATGTGTCTTTTACAAAACGTATGAAAAGAGTTAAAATAACTCGCTATATATCAAAGGCTAATGAAGAAAACCAAATGACGATGTTCACTCGTGCGAATCCCGTGTTTACCCGTTGTTTTTCGCGATACACAGCAGTAAAATTGGATCTTCATGTTAAGAAAATAGTGAGTTAAAACATATACTTACTTTTCATGCCAAACGATGAAATGTATGTTCACATACACATCACAGATACGCTTTTCAACATGCAACCACATTAAGTCACAAATCTGGAAACGGACTATAGCTCGTAGCAATGCAATTCACAAAATTATAATCAATTGTTCTCCTTTACTGCTAAGAATTATGAGTGAATCTTTGTACAGTTGTGTTAAAATTTCTTGTTAATACAAGAAATAACATTAAACCACTTTCATACACCACTTGTTACAGTTAAACTGCTGAAAATGTTGACTCCGAATCGTCAGTCCTCGACGAGTGTGCCGACAATGGCGGTAGAGGTCTAAATCGAACTATTTTCTCTCAGATTGCGGAAGTTGATTTTCTTACATAAAGTTATCCTAAAAGCAACATATGATTGAAACTTTATACAAAATAACATCAAGTTTGTTTACTATCCTAATGACAAATATGCATTCACTGTTATCACCGATAAACCTTTCGGCGGAGTGATATTTTGAAAGCGATTTGGCATATTTACCGCTCACATGCCGTGACGTCAATGTTAGAGTATTAATAAATAAACTGAAAGGGGGCAAACGATACTTACATCAACAAAATAATATGCTATCTTGTTGAATTTGAGAAGTGTTTTGGTGAACAAATATCACAATTAGTATTAAACGTGTTCGTGTAATGTGTAAGATATCCATTAGGTGATATTAATGATCTGTGGACTGTTTCTTATGAGCAATGAACCCTTCATTACTTAATTATAGAATCGCCCAAGGAAATATCTATTGTAAGCAAGGTGAAGGCCACTTTAGGCCGCAAAACATTAGAAAACGTGTCCTACATATTCCGCGAATAGAAGTTTTCATCACAGTACTAGATCTATGAAATGCAATATCTTTTGTGTCACATTGTATTCAACGTTATTACATGTGTCAGGACGCGTTTAGTCAACATTGTCAAACAATCCTTAACAAACCTCATGGAACGACATAAACTATGGCGAGTCGTTTTGATATAAATCAGTGACTTTATACACTGATTTAGATCGCTGTATAAATTATCTTTTACACTTTATTAAGGATGATCGCTACTCACATTTCTATATTTCCCTAGTTTGTTTGTAAATCCACTGGCATTTTCCTAAATAATACATTATAGACTTTTTTTGCCCATTGGCCCCTCTATTTCTGATAGTATTCTTAAAATATACACCTTTGTAGAATCTATACCAATATGCTAAATTAAAAGAAAATATAAAATTGTAAGACTCTTTCTCTATTATTTCTGGACCCCAAACGCAATTTCCCCCATATATTACTAAATTAAAATTTAGAGGAAAAAAATTAAAACGCTTATATCTCAAAAACAAGATCATTGACCTATCTTTATTTTTGCATAATTGAAGGCATTTACGTAAATTGACCTTTTTTAATGAAAATTAGCCAATCTGTAAGACTTTCATCCCCAATAGCGGTCATCCTGAAATAAATTGAAGATAAAACGTCCCTTTAAGGATGACCGCTACTGGTAATAAAAGTCTTACAGCTTGGCTGATATTCATTATATAAGTCAATTGACATAAATGCTTTTTCATTTATACAAAAATAAGGATTGCATGGTCAATTATATCGTTTTTGAGATATAAGAGTTTTAAATTTTTACGGGAAAAGAACAGCTCTAAATTTTTTTTATATGTAATATATGAAAAAAAGATTTTTAGGAGCCAGAAATAATAGGGAAGGAGTCTTGCACATTTTTTAATATTTTGGTGGATGGTTATATAAGGTGTATATTTTAAGAATACTATCATATATATATATGGGTCAATGCAGTTCAATACTTCAACAAATACTCAGGAAGATTCAGGTAGACAGCATACATGCACGGAACTATATATGTGTATATTGATTTGTATTATTTGCCATCATGTGTTTATTTTATGTTTTTGTAAATTATTTTGTTAAGGAGAAGACCTAGTAAGTTGAAATAACTTGTGTCTGATCCTTTTGCTGTATTAAATTATACTTGGCAATAAAATATGTTTAAGCTTAATGGGCAACAATTTCCAATGTATTATTATGTAAAATGCCAGAGGAGTTACAACAACAAAAAACTTGGTTAATTTAGAAATGTGAGTAGCACGCTTCCTTAACTCATTATTTAGGTCATATCGAGACGGTGTCTGCTTTTGACAGTGCGCACCGATGGCGACTTGCTGTCTTCCTGAAATATCACGCCGCAGACACTTTGACATGATACTTCACTCGGTCACATTATCTTTACAACGAACCAACCAATCCTTTTACCAAGACAGGCTGAGCGCTTAACAGGGAGAAGATTACCCAATTTTAACATTAACCAAGAGAAGAAAAGAATGTTTAGATAAAAGATATTATACAAGACCAAATTGTATTAAATTTGAACAATTCTTTAACACCCACAATTGAAAGTGTTTAAAGAATATCTGTAAATTTCTCAATGTTTTTAAGGAAATAATGTGTCCTCCATTTTAAAATACCAGCACATGTATAAATTATGTATTTCCATGTATATGTGAGATAGAATGTATTTAATTGTAAATTATATTTTCAAATATTGTTGATTTGTCTTAGTTTTGATGGGACCCGCCTACAGGAACACGAAACCACGCTTGTAACATGCAGACAGGGCGAGATAATCATCAAAAATGTAAGAGATCTTTGCGTTTTATACCATGCAAGTTTTAAAAATATTTTGCACGTGAAAAGTTTTAGGGCTCAACAGGTCATTATTACGACTTCTGTGGGGTAACGTAAAACGTTTATACCGTAAAATGAGATTTCCTATAAAACTGATACTGACGTTTGCGTGCAAAGAATGTTAACTTAAAGTGATAAAGACTGTCATGTCTATAAATGGTATATGATTTTGTCTAAAAATCATACTTGTTTAAAAAGTGATATTGACTGCTCGCCTATAGAAAAAATCGATTGAAAAGTGATATTTTGGGTCCGGTTATAAATTACCAGTGTCTGTTTGGATTGATGCACATTTCATGTTCATGGTAACAATTCGTCTCTGGCATTTGCGTTAAATGCCAAAAGTGTCGCGAGACAACAAATCACCTACCCAATCGTTTTGTAGTGCTCATTACTCCCCCAACATTTTTTTTTTAAAAATATATGCTACTGCTGGGAACATCTCGAAATACTTTGGTAGGTGCAATCTGATTAAAACACACATCCTTAAAAATATATTTAGCGTACCATAAGATGATCGTAATTTTAGTGTGCTTTAAGTACATATATTTTAGTTTCAACAATAATTTCGGGTTCACACAAATCATTACTATGCAAACATGAAAAAAGTACCATGGCCGTATATCTCGAACATATAAAACAGTCCAAGGAAATACAACAGTTTTACTTCAGAGAAACGAAAGAATCAACGATGCCAATACCCTACGCGAAACAAACATTCATACCCCTAAAATTGCTATTAATTGAGAGAACCAATGTACTTCTAGTAATTTATTTGCTATAAACCAAAGAAGAAATGGTTTCAAATTTACCTGAACATTAAATTGTTGTGGTTGTCGGCTCTTTTGATAAATAAATAATCCAGTCAGTTAGAATCGAGTCGAATCAGTCAACCTTTTGTTTATATCATTTAAATAGTTTATGTGATGAGGTCTGGGTTGTCCGACAAGCGTTCCATATGAGTATGTTGAACATTTCTTTTTTGACTGCACGTACAACTAAATTTCGGGCTTGACACTTTTTGATAATGTTAGTTGGTGGAATTGAGGCTTTCTCCGATCATTTTTGACCCCGCCTTTGTTTATCCAGGTCTAAATGCAATCTGAGACATGCCTCAAAAAATATAATATTCATAAGAGTACAAAAATGCAACCTGAATCATGCTTCCGATAAATATGATATTTATAAGAGTTGGAGCCAAAACTCTGTGTAAATTACCCCGTCGCGAACCCCAGATCTTGCTCGAAGCTGCTTTCATTAATGGACGCAAGAGAAGAATAACTTTTGAATAGACAAGACTTCAGTTATCAAAGTTACAGGGCCAAAGGGGCAACGGTGACAAAAACTCACGATGGTTATGATGGACAAAAACCATACCAAATAATAATAATACAAAATTGTCTTGCCAAAATTTAACTCTGTGAGAGACGCCCATGTCCCGAATTCCAGGTTTAGCCCCTGAAGCAGCCGTCATTAGTTGACACTTTAGAGAAAATAAATATAGAATAGACAAGACCTCGGAAGTCAAAGCTAAAAAGGAAAAGGTTGAGGAGGGGAGGGAGGGGTGTTTAAAAATCACGATAGTAAAGAAAGACAAAAACCACACCCCAACAATAACATAAAAATACTAGGAACTTTTTAACGTATTCCCTGGACACGTGTTTCAGAAACCAGTCCTCATCAGCAAAGGTGGTGTTAACATCATTTTCGGGTGACAAAAGCTTACCATATCGCAAGCACCTGGTTTCGCTTCTAGTTTTTTTTAATAGAAGTTCGTGATGTTTCCATTTTAGTTTAATAAATGTATATTTGGTTAATTTTTGTGTGTGCGCCCAACGTTTTCTTATTGTTTGCCAATGTCCACGGACTTACGGCTTTAGAATATCGTCTTGGTTTTTCGATTTACTACTTTCTCTTGAGTGGCTGCTGATGACAAGTGATTCAAAATTATGTCTAAAATCTTTGACGAGGTCCCCACATATACAGATAGAGAACTGTTGTTTTTTATGTCTCGAACATTTTGGTGATATGATCTTATGTATGTTATTATTGCCATTAGATGTTTGTTGGTGTATTCATTGGATGTCAATTCATCTGATTCAGATTTCACCCTTTAGGTATAGCTACCATATTTATGGATGGCCCGTTTCTAAAGCTTTAAAATGATCACCAGTGTGTCACGGGTCCAAAATAATAATTCTGATTACATCATATTTATATCATATTATAATCAATCCAATTCAATTCGATTGGTAAGAAGTAATGCAAAAAACGTAAATTGAAACATGCCTTTAATAAATGATATTTATATGAGGAAATATCCAATACTCTGTGCGAGACACCTTTGTCTCGAACTCCAAGCCTACCTTCGAAGTAACTGTCATTAATGGACACTTTAGAGAAAATGAATCTATGAATTTTGAATAGACAAGACCCGGGTAAGGCAATAAGCTACAAAGCTAAAGAAGAGGAGTGGTTTTAAAATATTCACGACGGCAAGACAAAAACCATTCCAAAACAATACTTTAAAACTGTCGTGCCAAAACTTTAAGTGTGCGCATACTCAAAGAAGAATTTTTCTAACGTTTACTGCTGACGAGAAACAGCTACGTTTGACATTCCTATTTCGACTGCGCTTAAACCTATGTGTTTTGGGCAAGACCCTTTTATAGTATTGCTGGGACGGAGTTTTGTCCTAATATTAGGTTATTCCACCTTACAACCCCCTTTGCTCTCCAGTCTATGTTGAATCTGATCTTGTCTTTTCCACATTATTTCCCCCGAAGAGCTAGTTGAAGACGGTTGATACGTAGCTTGGCTTTGGATAATGAGCGAGGTCCTATCACTCTTTTGATCGGTTTGTCGTCTGTTTGAAATCTATGATCTTATATATAATATAAGATATTTAAATTGATCCCTGAGATATAGAACTGGATTTTATTTAAAACAAAGTTTATACACTGATATCTGTGTCTTCATAAAGACATTCTGGTTTTGATGTTTTACTGTGACTTTTGTTTGTTTCGCCAATGTCTTTTGTTCTAATGAAGCTATTTCTCTTCGTTTCTGACTTATCACGCAGTCATGCTTTAAAACAGAATGTATATTTTTATCAACCTTTGTAAAGTTTCCATATTAAAGCATGACACATGCTTTCTTTAATAGAGATTGCAACTTAAGATTTGGCATAGCAGTATAAATCTTTGAGAAATACCAGGTGGTCAGTTTTTGTAAAGTCAATATATTTCGTTTTATTCTTCTGCTAGGTTGTTTGATACG
>JAUMGZ010090338.1:0-17986 GCA_032359645.1 Pododesmus macrochisma
GTAATAAACAAATCTACAATCTACAAACTGTAAAGCACAAAATTAAAATTATTTTCCAAAATAAGGGGATTCAGATTTCTTTAAATGATGGGCACCTCAGCCTCCCAAGTGGCCGATAGAGGGAAAATATGATAAAATTTCTAAAATTTTCTAATCAACCAGAATGCATAGAGCTTAATGCTTTCATATGTAGTAATAGAAGGGAGTTTCTATAAAAATGAGAACATATTAGACAAAAACTATATCATACAAGAAAAATGGTTGAATGTGAAATTAAGTGTCTTATTGAATTGTTTACATGCCCACAATACATTGTTGAAAATAAGAGACATCATTATATCACACATGTCTTTCTGAAATTTACTTAAATTATCAATTTTTTTTATTCAATTGCAATGAACAAAGCTTCAATGTGATGAAAGAGAAGTTTAGAAAGTTTGATATTTATTTAATTCCATCAGCAATTCTTTAAAACGTATGACATTCATGTGTCTCATACTAACATTGAAGCAATTTCTTTTGCCTATTAATGTTGAAATACAATTTGCAAAGTAAACCGTAAAGAATATCAGCTTTAGGGTACATCTTATTTACTCTCGAGTGAGTGGGTGAGTCAGTGAGTCAGTGAGTGAGTGAGTGAACAATGACAGGCTCTATTTTCGAAAAAAGAATTTCATAATTCTACACAAAGGCAGACTGGTCAGTTTTACATAAATGTATGTACAATTGATGTCACTTTTGTAGCACTATATATGCTTGTAAAAACAAACTTATATCATGATTAAGTAAAGTTATCTAGCAAAAATTATCAAAAGAGATTTGGAAATTTTAACAAATTTGTTTGTCCTTTGAACACAATGTAACTTACATCACTTGTGTGAAAAAATATTGTTTTGTTGGTAAATGACTGCATTAAAATATAATTGTTAAACATTTTAAAAGAGTTTTGTTTTCTTTGTTCATTTAGACAGATGAACTCATGTATCAAAGAACATGCCAACAAGTTTTGAAAAACGTATTGAACTTTTCTTTTCTTTGGAACACAATGAAATTTGTACACCAAATGATGTCTGAATTATGTTGTTGTCATTTAGGTACAGGGCTTTAATAGTTGTGGTTAAAGTTCTTCACCATCTTTAACTGTTGGATACAGAAACTTGTGGAATATGACAAGATCTGTTTTTTTTTTTTTTTTAATTTCTAATTTCACATAAACAAGACTTTTTGAAAAGTTCTTTACCGCCTTTAACCAAAATGTTTTTAAAAAATATTTTCAATGTTCAGAAAGGGTGCTTGAGGGGAGGCAACTCAAATTTGGTTGGATTTATCTCCCTTTCAAAAATGGCTGCCCCCATGGGCAGCAAGACGTCGTCTGATACTCCTTTGACTGCTAGAGGTATTTCGGGCTTTGACATGTCGGACATAGATCCTGTAGCCATCCTATTGGTAACTTCAGGAACAAGAGGCGATAGACTGCTTTACAAATATCCGAGTTGTCGACACAATGCCCCGGAAATAGCCAAATGTAAGAGTGCTATATCAATGTATCATTTTGTGATCAGCTGACGTATTATCTTAAACAAGTTGTGATTCTTGGCTTTGAGTGTTTGGCATCGCATATTCAGTTGCATACACACTTGAATGAAATATTTTAAGATGTTCAGTGATGTCCTGATAGGAAATTTATTTACCAATCAATTAAGGGCCAACTGCTGGCCATCGACATACAACATCCAAAAAGTATCCAATACTTAACTCCGCTCTTTCAAATTACTAGCATACAGATTCAATGTAAATAGATGTTAATCAAGTTCAACATATCAATGAACTCATGTGCTCAGCCCAAACCAATGGTCATTAAGCTTCTCAATAAGAGTGACCATAGAGGTGGCACAGGTAGCTGAAATTTTTATTAATATAATTATGACATGCCGATAGATGGCTGCACATGGACAACACTAAAAACACTCAGGAATTAAAAGTGTTTTTGATAAAGATTTGACACTGCGATTACTCTTTGAAGCGTACCTTTCATGAATTTTAACCTCAGAAGAAATTTCAGACGAGATGCCAAAAACACGTTTCATTCCTGAGGGTTTTTTAGTGTTTCTAGGCCATCTCAGCATGTCAAAATTATATTAATAAAATTTCAGATATCTGTGGAGGTGGCAAGTGTCCAGCCAGATGTTACAATTAAAAGATCTATTGGTTGTGATCAAATATATAAAACAAAACAAATGTACATAAAGTTATAACAGAAACTTCATTTATAATGCTGATCTGGCTACATGGTCAATAAGAATTAGTCACGGGCAGTGTCATGTTAAGACCCCTACTAAAAGATGAATGGGATTTTACTAGAGGTCGGACCAACTGATTGTTTACTTTGATAAGGTTAGAAAAAAATACACAAAAAGCTATATACAAAAATGGTTATTAAATTTTCATTCTCAGACCCATCATTATATAGATAAGATAAGATAGATAAATTTTATTGTACCAATTTAAGGCCCGAGGGGCATACAAAGATTACATATAACAAGAATTAGGAAGCCAAAATGACAATACACAATAAAATGACTATACAATATAACATGATTAAGTGTGTCTAAAGTTAGACATTGTTTGAAACAATTAGAAAGATAATAATGCAGTTTTAATAATACATTATTGTCTTTGTTAGTTTAAATCCACATTAATCTCTCTTATCAAATTCTGATTATTTTTTTATATATACGGTATATAGAAAAATAACAGTTTGAGTAAATGAAACTTTTTTTCTTGTTCATCAGAAAATTTTATTTCCAGCAATCATAGAATAGCTTAATATTGCTTTTAAAACATTCCTTGAAAAATTAGTTTAAAAGTAAATACACAAAATGTTCGGAAATTTGCAAGTTTACAGTACTATAAATATATCTAGTAAAATGTTGAAATTTCTGAATACCTTAGACCCAGGTTTCTACATTATTCAATTTCTTAATACATAGTATGTATCACCTTGTAGGATGCATCGTTAGTGAAAGTAGTATTAGATGTGTTCAAATTATGAAAGTCAATTTCCAGGGACACCACTGCTGACTTGAGGATCCAAATGGAGACTAAAGTTTCATTATTCTTTTCCAAATTAACTGGAAGTTTAGAGCTTAATGCTTTTAGTTTACCTATAGCATCGATAATCTCTTGGTATCTTGTATATGCTTATATTTCTACGTCAGTCATAATGTTAGCGCTAACAAACATTAATATTCTATACATTCCCTGAGTGAACTGATGACAACATGTTGTTATAAATACTTGCTCCTAATATTTTGCTATTTTTGTTGTTGTTAAAATGTGATGTTCGTTTGAATCATGTATGTTGCATGTCGATGCCCCCAGTGGGCCCTTGATTGGTAAATAAATATATCTTATCGCTTAACTACACAATTCAGTTTGTTGAATCAACATCCTAAGCCGTTTCGTGGTGGTGGCTGGCCTTTGAATATTTCTGTGATGTGTTTTTCTTTTATGTATGTTTTGGTTTGACATTTGTTGGCATTTTCCTTAGTCGTCAGGATCCCTGATTCAGTTTTCATTCTTAAATGTTTCGCCATGGGAGCTTCACAATGTTCTGGTAGAGCTTCTAGATTTAATTTTGTTAAGGGATATTTTTGGAGTCAAAAGCAGGTTACGCGGTTTGCTGAAAAAAAATTTACACAAAGTAGCAAATATTTTTTTTTTAGTTTTCCATAACAGATGGATGAATTTGGGTGTATGACATGACGTAGACAGACACAAGGTAGACACAACAAAACATTGACAGGGACAAAACGTCGACAGGACACATGATCTACAATGACAGTCAAATATTTCTCTTGTTTATTTCCATGAGCCCACTTTTGTATCTGTACGAACACTGAACACAGACTGATTGATATCAAATTATTGAGTCTTAAGTTCTCAATTTCTTAATTATCTCCTTCATTTCTGTGAGCCCACCTTCCTATCAACAAACACAGGCTGGTTGATAGAAAAATTATCGAGACTTCTTAACAGTTCTAACTTCTTAATTCTTATTCTCGTCCCCCTTTTAGCAATTGCTAACCACTTCAATTGATATATTGAATCTATATGGGAAATGTTGTTGTCCCAAAAAGGGAAACAAAAATTATTCTTTCAACTATTTAAGGACATGATAGACAGAAGAAGGATAACTGAATTCAGCATATATAAATATGAATATCTCAGTACAGGGTTATGTTACTAAATCTGCACATTTTTTTGTTGTCAATATTTTTTCGACATTATGTTCAACATTTTGTCTTGTTGACATTTTGGTCTTTCGACATAGTGTCACTGTCAATCTTTTGTTTTGTTGACATTTTGTTGTGCACCAGATGAATGTTGACCAAACGTTGCAGGAATAAGGGGTAGAACTTAACTGTCAGGTTAAACCAGGGATTCCAAAAATAGAGAAATTTTGAAAATACTTTAATGCTTGTACATGTTGCAACCCCTTCAGTATAGTTAATTAAGTTTTTTCAAGGCCAGGCCCTGTTATCAAAAACTGTTCATGAAATACAAATGAAATTTTAGTACTGTTACACCCAGATGGACTTTTAGGCCACATGGGCCTTTTGTTTTACAGTTGGTGGCAAACTTGTCTTATCATTAACTTTTTCTAAATTACAGCAAATACTCCTATTCAGAGAAACCCTTATGCTGTAAAAATAAGAGAAGATTTACAAGCAAGCAAGTAAGTTAATACAGTATATAGGTTGTTTTTACTGAAGTTAAGATTGAGCTTTAGAAACTTATAACAATATATTCTATAAAGGAGTGGGGCCTTTTCTTGTTCATAAAAAAGTTATTGGCTAAAAAACATTTTTGGGATGTCATTATTGTTTTAGAGCAAAATCAAGAATAAAAAATAATATTGATTTTAAAAAAATTCTTTTAACAAGTGGCAAAAACAAAACCAAATGTCTGGTTTTCCTGATGATACGTACATGTTTATTTATAATGTGTTTTTTTTTCCATAGGAACCAAAGTTCTGCTGATCTTGATGATTGTAATCCTTTAGATGAAGTACGGTAATTGCCCAATTTACCATAATTATTCCAGTTATAATCTCTGGGCCTTGATTTACTCAAGTTTCTGGTCAAAATACTGTATTTATCAGCTGTTAATTTCTGCTGAGGCAAAAAATTTATTTTCTTGCCCATTATCTCTGTTTGTTTGATTAATCCTTTTATTTATGTGAAAACATAAGACATTTAGAAAAGGGTTAATTTCTATTAAAAAAAATAGCAGCATATTCAATATTAAAAATGGTCTTCATTTTAAGAGTGAGTCAATATATACTTTCAAAACTGGAAGGTTTTATCTCTGGAATGAAGTCTGAGATTGAAAATAAAGACATTCTATGTTATTTAAAACAATTGATAAAAAAATGTTAAGTACATTGTACTGAAAACTATTAGTGGCTTTCTACTTTCCTATCTGATGGGAATTTAATTAACACATATTATATCTATAGATTTACAGATCACATTCTGGCTAACTTATTAGCTGTGAAGTCAGACTTGTGTAAACAGAAATTTAACATCAAAGTGGACAATGTACGTTTTATTGGTTTCCCAATGGCCATTGGCAGTACAAAGAAAACATCTTCAGGACATCGTATCATCTCATTTAATGTTGTGCTTGTAGCGAAGGTAACCATTCATTAAATTACCCAGAAATCTAAAGTGAACTGTTAACATCAAACTAATTCGTTTCATTGGAAAGTGAACAATGTGGTACAGGGGAGCATGTCAGACTTTACTGTGACCCTGGTATTAAGACATCAACAGTAACATTGAATGAAAATTGGTGAGAGTTCCAAACAAGTTTAGTTTCATACACTTGTGGAACAGAATCTGGCAGAGACATGTGATAAGGGTAAAAAAGTCAACTCTAGTGTTAAATTTCGATATATGTATATTAAGATGAGATACTATAGTCTATTCCAGTCAAGGTCTTAGATTGATACCATAATATACAGATTTAGTTCAAAGCTGAACATTCTATGAGAATACTTAATGTGTTAGCTGCATTCTGATTGGGCCATTAGTCAAAAAAATTTGCCTCCACTCAATAACTTTATAAAACAATAACAAATCCAAACCAAATTTTGAAAGCAGCTTTAAATTGATAATGTACAGATCAAGTTAGAAGCTGAACGTTCTACATGAAAATTCAGTATATCTGAAGTGCTGCATTCTAATAGTCATGGAACTGGTTTTCATTAAATAACTTTGAATCAATATGACATACATTTATTCAAACCATATTTAAATTCAGCTTTCAATTGATGATATCCAGATCAAATTGAAAACTGAACGTTCTACGGGAATATTAGATGTGTCTTCTGCATGCTGATTAGTTCTTTTGTTCCAAAACTTACTTTCCTTCAATAAATTTGTAAAGGAATGCCCAAACAAAAACTGCACTTGTGACTTAAATATTTAATGTACAGGTACCTGATGTATTCTGTGACCTGTTTCTCCTCTAGAACCTTGAAGCAAAGCGATCAACTGAAATTTAATTGGGTATATAGTTTAAATGGATATTATCCCATATCACACTGTATAAGATAGAGTTTGCCCATGAAAGAAAGCCATGGAAGAAAAATCTATCTTACATACCTTTTCATGTGCCTGTTTCATCATGTGATGTGGGAAATTACCAATCAATTAGCGCCACTTCTTAATTGTGACATAGTGAATGCAGCATTAGCATGGCGCGAATGTACTTTTCTCAAATTTCAATCCCTTTAAAGTTATGTAAATCTATGCAAAACACATATATTATGGGAGAAAAACTTTGCAAACCCTTTGGGTGGAATCTCCCTATCTTACACACACATAATATGGAAGAGTCTTATAATATTCAGGTCAAGTTTGAAACTAAACTTTGAGTACAAATGATTTAAATGGCTGCTTGGTCAATTTGTTGTCTGCTGCATACAAATTGGTCCATTTGTTCCCAAATGAGTTTTCCTCAAATGACTTATTTGGAAATAAAATGACAGACTGTAACCACAGTTGATGTGCAGCATTATACTGATAGTTTGTACAACCATTTGTTCTTACTACTTTTCAACATTTCATGAATACCTTTCATAAATATTATGTACCTTATTTGACTTAATAAGTGTCCAGGGCGCTTAAAAAATTAGAAAAAATCCAAACACTGAATAAAAGTACTGCAATGCTCTCCCGTAATGGATCTTAGCTATTGTACAGGACCAAAGGAGCTAGCTGAAATTAATAAGGTACTGGAACCTTCAATCATCAAAAGAAAAGATCTGTATTTAATTGATTTATCGTCATAATGTATTTGTGATAATAAAGTTACAAATACAGCACATTATTGTCAGTAATTTGTTCTTTGTTCGAGTGTTGGTAACTTACCACTATTTGTCTGTGTCAGAGAGGGGGCACTTATAGGGACCTGGTCACCTATTAGGTCGAAAGCGGTACTTGATATTATATATAACTATTTTATTTGATGTTTAAACAAAGGAAAAGGCACATTTTTATGCTGTCAATTGACACCTGCCATATTGAAAACAGAATTTGTTTCGCATATATTAAAAAACTGAGTTCTATGTGTTTGCATTAAACTCTTTGTTTTTCTGTAAGAAAATGTACATTGCAAAGCAGCATTTATTTTATTGACACATATTCAGCGGGGGGGCATTCATGCTGTTCCAACATAGACTAGTTTACTTATACATTGTACATTGTATAGATAATCAGTAAGTTATTACATTGCAGTCGTCTGTGAGTATATCCGTGATTAACTGCTATCATGATCTTGTCAAGCAGTTGACAGTAGCTATTCACTATGAAGAGAAACAAAGACTTTACCTCTCAAAACAGGCCAAGATAATGATGGCAGTGCATGATGAAATCGCCTCTCTGCCAGAAGGTAGATGAATTCAAGTTCTTGCATCAATGCTAACCTGCACTTACTATGATTGATGATGTTTTAATGTGAATCAACAGAAAGTTTTACATCTACAGTTATTAGGGAAACTGTGTTGAGCATGCAAAGAACACAGTTTTTGCATATTATAAACAAGAAACTTAAATACTGAAGTATTTGTATTAAACTCCTTTAGTTAGGTGTATGGCCCAAAGTTAAGTCATCTAAAAAAATAAGCAAATTTCATAACTAAATAAAATTGCTGGTATTACTCATGGAAATTATGATTTTTCCCTTTTAAATTATAAAATTAATTCTTTTAAAATTTTAAATGTTTCAGATTCAATTGAGTCACCATTTGCGAAAATATTAGAGACGAGTTCTCTGGCAAAGGATCTCAAGCAAGTTTTTGACAGGTGAGTTAATGCTGAGAATTAAGGCATTACTTGATTCTCATTTTAAAATATGATGTTGAATCAATTTCTTAATGTTGGAAGGAGGATGGCACAAGCTTGTTAATTTATGAAATATTTTGTATGTTAGAATGTTAATTTCTGATTCCTATGATCATAATGAAGTTTTGGTATTTCAGTTTTATAGTTGTCTCCCTATTTATCACTTTTTTCATTACATCAGTATAATTCCTAAACCGTGCTAATATCAACTGGATTCAATGTATTGTATTGCAGAACTTCTAACTGAGGCAGTTTACACTACTCCTTTGTCATAAAGGGCATTGTATATAGATATTAAAGACATTTTAATAATTTGCTGTACATTTTCTCCCCCTTGAAAATTTCAAAAAGTTGGCAAGTATGCAGTTTGTTGGGTTCTCAAGAATTGTAAGTGTTATTCAAACCAACATGAGAAGTAATATATGGAATTTAGAGAATGAAAGATTTGAAATGTACGGGTTATACTTTGTGAGGTCCAGAGAGGTTACATATAGATTTTAAAACTTTTAAGCTATGTTCAGATAACAGTCATTGAAAATTTTGATTATATCAACCAGAGATTTATATAAGGGTAAATCACACAATAGGAATATGATGCATAATGCTTAAAACCTATTTAAACCAAAAAACATGGAAAACAAAATGTACAACTTATTTTGGTTAGTTCCTCATAAAATTATTGTTATAAAATTAACACACTTCAGGGGTTATGAAGTTTAGATTTAGTTCTCTATAAAGAGAAAAGTAGAAAACAACACATTTAGGTTGTGCTTATAAAGAGAATTGATGACACTTACCTTTCAGATTGTGATTTTTATTGTAGTCTTTGTGACAATGGCATTGTTCAACTTCAAGTGAATGGTTGGATATCCATCAGTTTTTGTTTACCGCACAAAGTGCACGTTCTTCTCTGGGGATCAAAATCTATATCAATTGAGGTACTCCACCACCATTATTATCATCATGTCAATATATATCTTTGATATTGTTTTAAAAAATTAATAATAAGTTTATTTGTTTCTTTATCAGGAACATAACCTGTGTTTTAGGCCCTTGTAGGAACTTTCAAATTAGAGTATAACTTTGAGTAAATAAGTTTATAGCAGTGTTAGATCGAGCTTTGACCTTCTTTTGCTTTAAGACAACTGTGAAAAGATATTTTGAATGGAGGAAAATCCAAAACAAATGTGCAAAGAAAACTATTTACCTGAGGAGTTATAAGTTTAAAATAAGTGAACTTTGATAAATGTATGTATGAAATATAAACAATTATTATGGTTTTTTACCCACTTTATCTAAATATAATGAATATATGTACATGTATTAACACATACATGTACAGTCAGGAATGTACAGTTGGTAGTGCCAGTTAATAGGGATAGATATTCTATTAACAGATAGTTTAAAATATCCCTCATTTTGAAATAGAAAAAAACTGCAAATATTTCAGTACAGGACATATAATTATATTTTCACATATTAAGCAACAACAAAAAGTAGTTTTAAAAACAAGTTGATTTTATATCTCTGAGTATGAAGGTAAATAATGATAAAATATTGATAATGTTAAGGCCAAGAAATTAACCATATTTGAAGAAAAAAAAACTGCCCAAACAACTACAGTATAAATCAAAATTGAGAAGAAAAAAATGAAAATACTTTAATGGTATTTACAGGTCAAGCATAAGAAAATTCTAAGAGTTTTAAACTATATTATAAAGTGAAAAAGTTCATATTTTGTAACATTTTTATTTTTTGTAGCCAGAGAAGATTCAGAAGTGTCTCCAGTCTCTCAGGTAATTTTTTAACTCAATAATTACCCCTGGATTTTGACAGTAGATGTTAAAATTCATGTTTTGGAAGAGTCTAAATGTGACTTTTAGGGGTTAATGAGTTTGTATTGTTATATTTGTTTCTAAATTGTTTATAGTGTGCATGTACAACAGGGTTTGTATAGTGCTTGAACAGTACTTGAATGTTTAGCTGTACCTTGAAAAGTTCTTGAAATCAAAATCTACCGTGAAAAATCAGTTAAATATCTTGAAAGTACTTGAATTTGCACTAGTAGAAGTACTTCCAACAAGTGTCAATATTCTAATAAAGAAGTTTTAAAAAGTTATCATGCCCTAAAACAATGAAGGCTGAAACTTGTTGACAGGTACATGTAGCATATATAGGCTTTCTCAATAGGGTGCATTCCTGATTTCAAGCATCGCAATAGCCTTTTGTGCCCATAAGCACTTTGTTTAAGTTAAGGTGCAAATGTCGAAGAAAAAAAATTTACAACTAAATTTGAAACAAAAAAGAACACTATTTCTGAAAGCTTTATTAAGTGGTATTTATGAATAATTTTGGGGGTAAAAGAAAAACTGGTTGATATGTTTATTGGGTTTTAGCGTCCCTTTAACTCATGCATTTATTACAAAAATGTTGCACAAGGCAAGCTATGCTCTTCTCCAACTGCTCTTGTTTCTGATTGGTAGTGTAGATATTGTAATTGTTTATTTCAGACCATATCATGGTATCTTCTTACTGGTGGAAAAGCAAGGTTTCCAGGACACTTTACCTGTTGACTGTACTCAAGCCCTGTTAAGATTGATAAGTGTAGCCAGCCCTAGAAAAAGTCTACAGACACTAGCATTAGAGGCTGATCTAAATCTATCACAGGTGACACTCAAGAAATAATAAATATGTGAATCTTACACTCTGTATTTATCACATAGAGAATCAAGATTTATTGTCTCTTACATTAAAATGTTATATTTATTGGTGGCCTGTTTGGGTTTATAGCAATTTTTTTTCTTCTTAAAGTATATTTTTGTTAACTTTTTGAAAATTTGTTTGAATTTTTTTTTAGACAGCTTATTAACAAACACAAACTTTCCACCTATTGCCTATTTTCTTTAGTTATCAATACATTGTTGTTGGAATAATTTTACTAGTTATAACACTCAAATGTAATAAAAACTACTAGAATCTATATAAAATTTAAATCAATGCTTAAAGCAAGCTTATCTGTATTCTAAAACCTCTTGTTTTAATATGTATACTTAGACATATGCATCAATCAATCATTTAAGATAATATTATATTAATTGACTGGTGAAAGCAACAAGAGTATGTGATTGCAGCTTGATTATCACAGAAAGTTATATACATAATGATTATTTTACATACATTTTATCCCTTGTGAATTTATTTTACAGATTTTTCATCTTGTTAGTCATTTAGTCTACTGGGGTAAAGCAACAATTATCTACCCAATGTGTGAAACAAATACCTACACACTATCACCGGCTGCTAACACTATTGTGTAAGTCTCAAACTTGTTAAAAAGACACAAAATCTGTATTTAGGTAAAAATCTTTTGTCAAGTCTGAAAATTATTATCTGTTGTGCATTATTTCATCTTCTGTCATCCTAGATGCAAATGTTGTTTGTTTATTGGGGTTTAACGTCCCTTTAACTCATGTATAGGTCGTATCAAGACGGTGCCTGCTTGTGACAGTGTGCACTTCTGGCGACTCTGTAGTGCTGTCTCACTGAAATATCATGCCACAGACACATTGACATGATACTTCACTCAGTCACATTATCCTGACATAAAGCCAACCAGTCCTCCTCTCACCCAGTAATGCTGAGCGCTTAGCAGGGAGCAAGAAGTTTGCCTATTTTTAACGTCTTAAGTTTTGATGCGACCAGGATTTGATCCCACAACCTGGGATTCTAGCTAGAAGACTAGTTGCATTACTTCCCCTTCTTTTGGGGCCTAGCATCATATATCTGAACGTGTTAAGTATCAGTAGGAAACCTTGTATGCAATGTTCATCCCCAATGTATTTTGTACTGAAACCAAATTAAGATCATGGTGTTATAATTTGAGCCCACATCCTAGAGCAGAATTTTAGTAATGGCTACGTTCGTTTCTGTTTCAAAATTCTTCTTGTGAACTGTTAGTGATTATGCTTTGATATTTCATATTAAGCAGCCTAAAGACAGTGAGTTCAAGTTCGTTCAAATAATGACCCTCATTAGGCTGGTAAACTACAGTCAACAGAGATTCTACACTTGACATTGAAGTGACCTAATGAGAGCAAGGAAATATAGATCATGTCAACATTTAGCATACATTTTAAAGGATTCTCATTTTCCATTTCTCCTGTTATATAATTATGATTTTGTGCCCCCTTTTTTCAGACATTCCAGTTTAGATGAGCAGTTTGTGAGTGTGTTCCCTGGAAAATGTTTACCAGTAGAGCTGTCAGAGTTCTCCCTTCCTGTTCAGTTGAGGGATGCCAGAGGCATTCTGGATCATCCAAAGCAGCAGGTATATGGAAGGGATTGAAGCAACACAAGGTCGCAAGAAATCATGGGGGAAATTGTTCAAAATAGAAATATGTACTTGAGCTCATTTCTGCACAATATGTTCAGTTACTTTGGTTTGATGAAATCATAACTAAGTATAATAATAAATCCTGTTTAGAACAGGATAGACCCTATTGATTTTGGGGTTTATAGGTAAATGTCACTGTCACTAGAAATAGAAATATTTACATGAGTATGATATCTTTAATAATTTATTGATATAAATCCTAATTTTGTTTCTTGGTGCCTTGTCAGGAATGGATATATTCCTGTAGATTTAAAGGTTAATAGGTCAAGCTCACCATTGCTAGATATAGATCTGAGTTTGTTTCCGTACAATAATTTAGTTTCTTTTGGTTTGATTAAAGCCAAACTTTTTGGTTCATTCTTGAAAGCATTTCATCGAACAATGTCAAAAGAGTTATTCATTAATTACTGTAATACATATATATGAGGGTTGATCAAAAGTTTCAAGACTGTGTGGATAAAATAAAACTATGTCAGCTACATTTCAAAATATATTCTGTTAAAATATCAACAAATTGTCAACATCTGAGCTAAATTTGAACTCATTATGTGAACATTTTGTAACTTTGCAGCTACTTTCAGTAATAATAAAATAGGTTTGATCAGTCATTGCAAGCTCTGAAAGCGTCACACTTTGTTAATCCCTATAGCTAGCCTTTTCTACTTTAATAGATACCTCCATACACATACTATTGTGCTAATACTTGTAGTTAGTTTGCGTATATGTGAACCAACGCTTTATATATAAAAGGTATGCAGGGTGTCTATGCATAGGTCATAAATGAATTGAGGTAAAATAGACCACAACATACCCGATGTTGATTTCTTCATTTGATTAGGTCTGCATGTTTCGCCGCACTATGTCATCAGGACAATTATTACAACTTAGTTTGAGATTAAGAAAACATGTGCGGCTCTATTTGTTAATTGTGACGTCACAATGTTTGATTGACAGTTCAGTGACAACTGGTTATTTAACAGCATAAAGATATAAATAATGAATTTATTATTTAAGGAACAAAAGGAACAAATGGTACTGTGGATGCTGCGACATCGTCTTATCATTCAGCAGCACACCTATGTATTTTTCGTGCCTCAGTTGGCATGTAGGAAAAAAAGAAACTCAGAAGACACAAACAGAAATCCTGTGATGCCAATGTTACCAGAAGAAGAGAGTCTTGGAACTGTATTGGAGAACGTTTCTGGGATGCAGAGAGCATCAAGTGTATCGGATGTGGCATCAGGTAGTTAATACGTAAAATAGTGAGCTCTTACATCTCTGTATCTATGTTCTTTAACTAAATGTGGCTGGTGAGCTTCAAACACTGTTACCGTTTATAGTGAAAATACCTTAAAAAATGATACTGTAGATTTATTTATGACAGGGCTTGAATAAAAGTGCTCATGTTTGTCATAATTTTAAGATATTTTGATAATGGACTAAATACTATCTGTAACTATTTGTATGACCATATATGTAACATTGAAAACTGTTTCTTACAGCTTTCATAAAAGTCCAAGCAAAGTCCAATGATCTATGAAAATATTTCCAGGGGTTGAGCATTATGATTGAAGTATTTCTTTACATATCAGATTTTAAAAGAAAACTGAATAATATGAAAATAAAGTCTTTGAATCTTTAAGATTACTGAAAAAATGATTAAAAAAATGATTTAAAATAAATTTCAAACTTGAAAGATAGGAAGCAAAGTTTAATATAATTTAATTGTCTAGGACATTATTCCCATGCCCATGAATCACACTCGAAAACATCAAATTCCATTTTTCTAACTGAATGTGCAACAATTTCACAGCTTAACACAAAAACCAATCTGCTCAAGAATTGGGATGAAGACATTTAAAACATGAAATGCATGAAAAGTTAATTAATAAAGGTAATTTAGTGTGACCTTTATGAGTTATTTAAAAAGTAACCTTGTATGACTAGCTATCTGCTATAAATAAAGCAATCAAGTATTTTCAGTATAGTATGTGATTGTACCCTAACAAGGAAGTAGGTATAGCCTAGGCACAGTAGATAGATACATCTATCTTTTTCAATCTTGTGTACACACTATCGTTAGATTAGCAGCTTGGATATAAACCAAATGCATACTACAAATACTCTGTTCAGAGATCTACATGCACATTGATCAAACTTTTAGAGGTCAAGGTCACAAGGTCAAATATGTCAAAAAGTTTCTAAAATGCTCTTGTACACATCATCTTTTGATCGGCTGCAGATAGATGTTGACTTTAGATTCACATCACTGGTGCTCTATACAAAGATCTACCCTTACTCCAAGGGATCAACATGACCAAATATTACACTATAAATGGAAATATTTGTAAACAATAATTATGTGTATAAATTACCCATTTTCACAATCAAACAAGCGTAGGAGCATATTATGGATTTCTCAAAAATCCTACACTGTAAGTGGACATATCTGTTATATTAAGGCCAAGAAAACATATATGTCTGCTTAGGGTTACATGAGCAAGAAATTAGGGTAGGAGGATTTTTTTTATAATCTTGTACATGTTATGAGATCTTCCAAATATGACCATTCTGTTTCTAACTTATTCATAGAAGGTTCATTCTAAAGCAAACAAGTGGGTTTCAAGCACTCACAGAACCAAACTTCATCAGTGGCATCTAAAACTGGATGGGAAAACTTTAAACAAATTTCCAGAAATGGATTGGTTGGGAATTTTTTTTTATCAAAGCCAATAAAAAGTTTAGGATCAGGGGTAAAAGTTGGGCAGATAGGGAACCCTAAATTGACATATTTGTTTTGCCTGGTGTATAATTTATATAATAGCCCTTTTCATAATCAAACGGTGGTAGGGGCATGTATAGAAATCACAAAAATCCTACACTGTAAATGGATATCCATATATTTATTCACACATATTTAACCCTTTTAACAGTGGACGGGCATATTAAGTGTTTCAGAAACACAGTCTGGTTCATTTTGGTTCTCAACCAGTAGTAAGTGTTACACAACCAAAGTGATGTAGTCATAGGTGCTTTGACTGCATCATATCAAGGTGCAGGTCAAGCTTAGTATGTCAGAAATATTCAATTCATTTCACACTGTCCTTTCTCAATATCAACATTGTATTCTCTAACAGAAATATAAATTTGGTAGACATGTGCCCTGCTCATAAGGTTTGATAGATCAGGAATATAATGGGACCCTTCATATCAGATACAATGTACCTTGTAAAACTTTATTTTTTGATAGACATTTGTCGTTATGCAAAAATGTTTAAGGTGTTTAAAACTAGAAACAATTTAGTATTAAGGATGTTGGTCTCAACTCTTACGTGAAATTTAAGACCTTGTTATCACCTTTATACATAATTTGTTCTTTTTCAGTGAATAGTGACGAGAGTGCGTCTTTAGGACAAACAGTTGGGTCAAACCAGTTCTCCAAGTCTCCATCGTCAGAAGTGGCCAGTGATAGTTCACAAGTATCGGAGGAATTAAGAGGATACATGCAATCTCATGACGGATTCTACAACATAATGAAAGATGAGAAAGAGTGTATACTTAATGTCCCTGCTGCTAAAAACTCAGACGATTTAAAATTATTTCAACGGTAAAATTTCAGAGAATCAAAGCTACCTTAAATTCATAGACATGATCTTGTATCAGAAATAATGTGCATCTGTTCTTTTATATTACTTGGTCACATCGAAATAATGTGCATCTGCTCTTTAATATGACTTAGTCACACCGAAATAATGTGCATCTGTTCTTTAATATGACTTAGTCACATCAAAATAATGTACATTTTTTCTTTTATATGACTTAGTCACAACAAAATGATGTTCATCTGTTTTTAGTCCGTCTGAACCTAAGGTCCAAGGTGGCCTTTTCTCACAAATCCTGTTCGTCATTACCTTTTCACATTTTTGACTTCTTGTCCAAAACAACTGGACCAATTTCTTCAAAACTTGGAAGAAGTCATTCCTATGGGCAAGGGGTTCAGATTTGTTCAAATGATGGGACTTAATCCCCAGGAGGCGCCACTTTAGGGTCATAATGGGAAAATATTTACAAAATTAAATTTTTATATTATCACTACAAAATTAAAAATAAAAAATCTTCTCTAGATGGCCTAGAGCATAATGCTTTAGTTTTTAGTAACTTTAGGGAATGGAGAACTAAGTTTGTTCAAGGCGTAACCCTGAGGTGAAAAAAGATACACATTTTGAGGTCAAAGTTCAACAATATATATAGTAAATATGATACTTTTTCACATTGTTCACTTCCTGTTCAACACTACAGGACCAATTTCATCTAAACTTGGTAGATGGCATCCTTAGGGGAAGGGTCTTCAGATTTGTTCAAATGACAGGGCTCAGTATCTAGGGAGGGTCACTTTGTGGCCCATATGGGGACGTTTGATAAAATTTCAAAAATCTTATAAACTAGAAAGCCTAATGCTTTGGTTGTAGTAATGTTAGGGCATGGAGAACCAACTTTGTTCAAGGTGTGACCCTAGGGTCAAAAGTTTACAAATGCCAAAAAATTTACTCATAGGCACATTTAATCTAGATGTAGTTACCAGTAATCTGTTCTTGTATTAGACTTAATCACATCGAAATGATGCATCTGTTCTTGAGTCAGATTAAGTCGCATAGAAATAGTGTGCATCTGACATGATCTGATCTTGTATTAGACTTATTGACATATAAGTTATGAGTGTATTCTTTGTAAGGCTTATTAAGATAAAGCTACACATACAAAAATTGTTTTAAGGCTAAATGAGATCTTAGTAAAATTTATATTCTTTTTTGCAGGCTGATTCCCTACTTCAATGGCAGTCATCATATTGAGGAGATAATGTACTTTGAGAACCTAAATAGATCACAATTAACAACTTTGTTAGACAAATTCCGAGAAGTGCTTATTACTTGCCAGTTTCAAGATCCAGCAACTACTTTAGGAGTGGGTTGAAGTGAATAGTTGTAGCACATGTGGTGATATTTCTGCGATATGTCTCCAGTGCTGTGTTTAAATTAATCATTGATACTTGAACACATGTGGTGATATATCTGCGATATGTCTTCAGTGCTGTGTTTAATTTAATTATTGATACTGGATGACATGTGGTGATATTTCTGCGATATGTCTCCAGTGCTGTGTTTAATTTAACTATTGATACTGG
>JAUMGZ010090449.1:0-17986 GCA_032359645.1 Pododesmus macrochisma
GTAATTGTTAACGCACGACGACGGACGCACAACGGTCCCTATAGGTCACCTGAGCCTGAAAGGCTCAGGTGACCTAATAAAAGGATCAACAGAACAAAGGTTATTGACAAACAATAGCTTCATCGAAAAGTCACCCTAGGAATGAACTAGTAAACTGAGACATTAAACTAAGTGGAAGAGAGAACCAAGCTCTGAATCAAGTGTCATCAAAGGAAATAAAATCCCCAATAAATCGAAGCTATGAAGTCAAAGGGGATGTTAAAATATTCATGAAGTTGTTGAAGGACAATAATTTACAGTATGGATCAGTAGAATGTCATCAATATTTTCACATTGTTTACCGTCACATAAAAAGATGTTGCCTTGTATGACCTTGACCATTTAGTTTCTTCAGGTGTCTGTTGGTGCAGCATTAATAGATTTATCTTCACAATTTGAAAAAAACTTGTATCCCAAGTTCTTGAATATTTAATATGAAGGAACATTCTTGAATATCAGTCCTAAGAAAACTTAATATGAAGGAACATTCTTGAATCTCAGTCCTAAAAATACTTGATACGAAGGAACATTCTTAAATCTCCGTCCTTAGAATACTTGATATGAAGGAACATTCTTGAATCTCCTTCCTAAGAATACTTATATATGAAGGAACATTTTTGAATCTACGTCCTAAGAATACTTAATATGAAGGAACATTCTTGAATCTCCATCCTAAGAATACTTGATATGAAGGAACATTCTTGAATCTCTGTTCTAAGAATACTTGATATGAAGGAACATTCTTGAATCTCTGTCCTAAGAATACTTGATATGAAGGAACATTCTTGAATCTCCTTCCTAAGAATACTTAATATGAAGGAACATTCTTGAATCTCTGTCCTAAGAATACTTGATATGACGGAGCATTCTTGAATCTCCGTTCTAAGAATACTTGATATGAAGAAACATTCTTGAATCTCTGTCCTAAGAATACTTGATATGAAGGAACATTCTTGAATCTCGGTCCTAAGAATACTTGATATGACGGAACATTCTTGAATCTCTGTCATAATAAAACTTAATATGAAGGAACATTCTTGAATCTCCATCCTAAGAATACTTGATATGAAGGAACATTCTTGAATCTCAATCCTAAGAATACTTATATATGAAGGAACATTCTTGAATCTCAATCCTAAGAATACTTATATATGAAGGAACATTCTTGAATCTCCATCCTAAGAATACTTAATATGACAGAACATTCTTGAATCTCAATCCTAAGAATACTTAATATGAAGGAACATCCTTGAATCTCTGTCCTAAGAATACTTGATATGACAGAACATTCTTGAATCTCCCTCCTAAGAATACTTGATATGACAGAACATTCTTGAATCTCCCTCCCAAGAATACTTAATATGAAGGAACATCCTTGAATCTCTGTCCTAAGAATACTTGATATGAGGGAACATTCTTGAATCTCCATCCTAAGAATACTTAATATGACAGAACACTTGAATCTCCCTCCTAAGAATATTTGATATGACGGAACATTCTTGAATCTCCATCCTAAGAATACTTGATATGAAGGAACATTCTTGAATCTCTGTCATAAGAATACTTGATATGACGGAACATTCTTGAATCTCCATCCTAAGAATACTTGATATGAAGAAACATTCTTGAATCTCCATCCTCAGAAAACTTAATAAGAAGTATCACAGCTCTATCACTTTTAGTCCACATGGAATGATTAGTTTAAACCAAAAGAACCACTGTTAATAAGTCATGGTCCATCTTTTAAACATAAACATTATTAACCTCTCCAACAATGATAAACAAATTCTACCTGGTATGTATAATCACTATTGTGGGGTTTGGAAAATCCATTCTTGAGAAATCAAAATGTGAAAACTTCAGGACAACAGTCCAACAGCTTTGTTACCTTCAATACTGATGGACAAACAACTTGAACAGTTTGAAAATAGAATTCTGGATTTTATTTTCCTTGTGACACAAAAACAAATCTTCAATAATAAGTTACATATATTGGTAAGGATTGGAAATATTAATGTGTACTTTTCATAAATATATACATGTATATAGAAAGATGTAAATAGCTACTTTTCTTAATTTAAAAATATGTCAAAAATTAATAATATTAAATATTTTTTACAATCATACTAAATACACAATGAATATTTTACTGCAATATGTTTTTTAGAATATTTCAATATTTATCAAATATTTAAGTCTGCTTCAACTTCAGATATTTTATTTAAATCCAACAGTATTGTTTTGAAGAAAAATGAGGTACATTTTGTGTTTGATTTTTGCCCTCATAATTGCACTACAATGGGATATACAAAATACAACAAATAGCTGTAAGAACGGGGTCATGGATTAAGTATGACCTTTGGCCTGAGTTCACCTATGCGCTCAGGGCTTTCAAAAATCTTAATTAGATCACAGTGTGAAAGTTAATAAAATGTTCCAACAGGCTTAGACAAATATGCATTTACACAAAGCATTTTTATAAAAATGATATAATTGTTCCCACAGCTGTATTGCCACATAACAATATTCCCTGGTTAAATATATGAACATTAAAACACAAGCAGTTTAGGATAAAACAAATCTCATTTAATTTATATTTGCCTTCAGATGAGTCTTAATACAGAGGAAATTGAACAGGTTTTTTATACATATAATCATGGCTAAGTTAATCTTATTGAGAACCTCATTTTATACATGTACCAGTAAATGAATGTGAAGAATCTACAAAAACATAATAGTGAAGTATGCTGTAAACCTTATCACACTAGTAATTGCATTCAAAAAGGAAAAACAAATAATGAAGTTATAAATTAATCCGTATTCTTAATTAACAAATATTTGACTCCCTAAGTTTATGGCCTATACATTTGGAATTTAAACACTATATTGCACTTAATTAAGCCAGTTTATATTTCAAATTGATTTTCAATATTTTTAATATATATGTAACCCAAATGTAGATATATTTAAAGATTGTCTACACATCAAATTAACTGACAGACAATATCGTATCATAAGACAAACAATTAACAATCATTTCAATTCTTAAACTATATAATAAGAGAGGAATGTTAATAATTGACAATAAAATCTTTAAAAATACCCAAGATGTGCATACAATAATGCTGATAAGTTAATAAATACGGTATACATGATGGCAATATTCATGATTAGATGAGGATGTGACGGAGACATTTAGAATGAAGTATTGAAGTCAACAGTACATCACAATAATCAATTCAAATCTCTACAACTAGTTTCTCATGATTTTGCTAATAAACAATTTGGAAGGAGCACATTCCAAAACACACTTTCAATTAAAATTCTAAAATAAATAGTGATCTTTAGATAAATATAAAATATCATATGTGTTTTTCGTTGAGTGTTAAAAAATGCTGAAATTATACAACAGTTTATTACAACAGGCATAATAAAGTTAACAACTATTATAATGAAACAACATGTAATAATAAATCACTATAACTTATATCACAGGTGATAAAATATAAAACATAACTCATTCCCTTGGTTACGACTGTATTAGTATGGCAATACTTCTTTAAAAAGAAACAATGCCATTTTTAGAGAATTAACTATTAAATTCACACATTTAAGAGTTTTATCAATACAAAGGTAGGTATATCGTCAACATTACATATGACCTTAGTATAAATTGAACTTTAGTTCTGAGAACTTTGTTTATTAATCTTTTTTCATTTTCTTCTAACTAAGAAAATTGATCTACAAAAATGTACATTCAAATGTACTAATAATGCATCTGAATTTATGTATGACCTAAGTATAAATTTAACTTATTTTTCTGTGAGCCAAGTTTATTAATCTTTTTACATTTTCTTCTTACTTAGTATATTGAAAATTTACATTCAAATGAATTAATAATCATTTAGCATTAGTGTATTACGTTTCTGACTATTGAATAATGGCTAATCAATACTCAACTAGTATATTCACAACTCTTGAATTGACTGTAAGCAAAACTGACATAGTGAAATATTAATTAAAGTGAGAAATGAATATATATCAATAACAATGATTTTTATTTTGTTTTCATTCTTTCAAGTATAATAAGATAAGCGGTTACATTTAATTTTACTTAAAAAGTTTTTGTTTGTGCGTATGTAAATGTTTTTAAGCTTTAGAACAAGTGGAAGCACTTAATATGAAATTATCAATATAATCTGTGAAATAAAAATAAAGTAATATCAAAGATTATATTAAAGCTCTTGCTTGCATAAAAAGCTTTTACAGCACTGTAGAATCTACAAGTTCAGTATATATAGAGAGCATTTAATAAATAAAAATAAAAATCTCTTGGAAGTTACCTCCCCTTTACAATACCTATTCAAGTCTAAAAATTTCAATTCATTAAATCTTTCAGTTTAATATAGAAAAAAAATATTGTCTCATGATTTCTATATTTATGTGCATGAAACTTTGGAGTAAGAGTAAATTACATACAACACATCCAAGTAAAATCTTGTATACTACGAGTGGATTAGACTAGAAACACTCCCTCATGCTACTGTCAACATAGCCCTAGTAATCTCCTGTCAGTAGAACAGTTAACCCCTTAATTCTGGGAAAAGCTCTTGTATAACAATATCCAGGAAAACGTAGGACAACTGCAAAACAGAAGCAAAAGATCAGTAATGGATTGTCATTGTTCAAATGCATATTAATAAAACATTGATAATATCGACACAAAATATAACTAGAAAATATACCCCTACTTTTATATCCAAAATAAAGTTATCTAAAAAGGACAATTTTAAAACTACTGAAATATAGATAGATGGTTATTTAAAACACTAAATTAGTTTGAAAACTACTGTTGGGGAAATAATGTGATATTCAAGTTAATGAAATGTTGTAGAAAAGTTTTAATGAGGTTACAAGATCCAATCAAAATGCTTTAAGTGAATGAAATCATTGCAAAAATAATGGCAAAAATATTAACATAACCTTTCAAACCTGTGTGTATTTACAGTACAAGTCAGGAATCAGGTTTTATAAAGGATTGCCATTAGAATTGTGTTAATAAGTCTTTGTGTCAATTTACAAATATAACCATACCTGCTTGTTCAGTTTGGGTTGCTGTAGTACCTCCAGTATAAGCTTGGTACCACTTTGGTGATTTGAACGTCCCACAACAGACACAAATGGTTCTGTAAAGATATCATGATATTGGCTGAATTAAGGTAACACTTCAAACGGCTTTTTTAAAATATTCAAATAGTTACAAAATCAAATGTAATGAAAATGGTCGTGAGGAATATTCATAAACAAATATTAATTATCTTTCCAGTGTTATTCATATCATATGGCAGATAGTGTACACTTGTAACCAAAATTAAGCTCAAAATTTCAAAAGTTGTTCAAAATTTCTCACTAAAAAAGACCAGGGGCAAAGATTTGACAGTTCAAATGATCAGTGAAGATAAATGTAATTGCTTCAGTAACTGAAGAGACAGTCTTCAAGACACTGAAAAGGATTCTTAAGTGTTTACAAGCAAAATAATCCTGTATACTTACTTGGAATGAAATCTAGAGAACCAGCCAACGTCTGCTCAAATCTTTCCTTTTTTTGTTCATCAGTCCTGTTATAATTGTAATGTGCTAATTTCTTTATTTCTATCATGTTTTTGAATGAAGTAATGATTAAGTATTCAGTAATGTTTCAACAGAAAATTACAAATGCAGCACTGTAATATCACAGCGGATTGTTAGAAAAGAGATGACAACACAGAAAGTTAAATATGAGGTCAGAGATAACTTATTATGCAGGAAAGTGATTTACGTCTAGTCTTTGTCTGTTCGAGTATTTACATATGGTATTGTAAATATGACAATACTAACAATAGTTTTATAAAGAATATAAAGGGGTACACGGAGATACCTGAAGTATTCTAATTACCTTGGTTCATCCTTATTAAAGAACAAAACATCTGAAATAAAAATAAAAATATTAAATGGATTACTGTATACAGGGTTATTTTTGCTGCAGTGAAATTTTCAATATTTTTCGTGGTTGAACAAAACCAAGAATTCAAAACAGCAGTGAAAGCAGAAAAATTCTCTTTAAATAGATTGTACATTGCCCCCACCACAAATTCAACACTATGAAAGCTAAATTATGTATATTAATAATTTTTAGATGATGGACAATGAATCAACAGAGTTTCTTTGCTCAAGGTAAGTTAATCATCAATTTTGGGGTAAATGGACATTTTTAGATGACAGACAATGAATCAACAGAGCTTTCTTTGCTCAAGGTGAGTTACTCATACAATTTTTAGGTAAAAAACCTTACCTCTGAGTAGATGTACGAGTGCCACAACTCTGTGTTCCTGTGTGACCTGGGTTATCTTCTGCTCAATAAACCATTCTATTAAATTCTCCAGTGAAGTCTTACCCAGCATTCTACATGTCATCATGACATGGTGAAACCAATCCGGAATACTGAATACATGACGTGCTGAAACAGAAAACTCATAACTTATGTACAATTCTTTTACTTTGCATACTAAATATGTCAAGAATTTATTTATACAGCAGAATTTACTTGTATCGGGAAATATAATGTTGGGAAAGGTAAACAGCAAATAATCCATAGGTGATCCTTTAAGCTGGTTGGTAAGTCTACCTGTTTCATTTCTGATATCACCACAGTTTAGAGAAAGGTATTGCCTTTCAGCACCTTGACAAGATAGTTACTTTGTTTTTTCACCTACTACACACAAGTAACATGTTCATGGTACATCACTGTACACAAATGAATGTACAGTGTATAAGCATTTACAACGTTATAAAATAAAAATGTCCTCTGCCAATACTTTTTATCGACAACAAAATTTTATAAATGGAGAAAATAATTAAAAGTTTAAAACTTTCATGTATCCATTCTGCCTAAAACATGTAAATATTTTTTAGGTCTGTATGTATTTAAAAGAAATGGTGTTTTTCAGCTCTCAAAAAAAAAAACACTTTGGAGAAGAGATTAACCAATTTTATGTTTTATAAACCCTCATATCAAATAAACCAAGAAAATGTGTTAGACTTACCTACATATATGAATGCATCAAACACACCATCAATATCCTGTCTCTCTTTACCATTATCCGTCTGACAGTTCATTGAATGAAGGTCAAGGTCAAAACTACTTGCATGACTAGATGCAATGCTATCTGAAGAGTAATTGGCATTGTTCTCATACAAACTACAACAAAGCTTTTCACTAGAGGTAGACTTCATAGAGACATCAGACCCGCGACGCTCCTGTCTCCTGCAAGTAAGGTACATATTATTCATACAATATATCATAACTTATAAGTTATTGTGAATAACTCTTTTCTAATACTATCTACATATTTTACACACAACTGGTGATTTTCTATACTTAACCCACATGTAAGATAACATCTAGTGTTGTTCCATTGATAGGAACCTGACAAGAAATTATGTTGTGAATTCCCTTGACCTATATGTGCCTTCTTCACCTTCATACTATTGAATAGCTCAAACTTTAAACAGATATGTTTACCATTTCCCTGTGTGTGACTAGCTATAATAGCTAATTGCCCAGTATTCATGGCACTAAACACATGGACCTCAAAAAATAAATTCTATCAATTTGAATCAAATTGGACTGAAAATTGAGGAGAAAATGGCTCCACATCTTATTATGCATGTACTTTTTCAAATGCCAGTGAGTCTTGCTCATAAAATGTACTATTCTGGACCAGAAATGATAACAAAATACTTTAACTTTGCAAGAATCACATATAAGAAGACCTCCAGTCAAAACTTCACTGAAGGAAGGCTCTCTCCAGCGCTACTAACTGTACCAAATTACCTATGTATCTATGAAAAATTCTCTAACCTAGGCCTATAACCTAAGATATAGAATAAAACTGGTCTTGGGGTGAACCCTGCAGGCCCCCATTGAACTGTTATTGATAGCATACTTTGTAAAAGTAAATTAGAAATTACCCTGGATGAGGTTTGGGAACAATAGTTGACTGTTCAAACATATCCAGAAAACTCTCCAAGTGACGTCCTTTCTGTAAAACCAAACATCCACATGTTAAAAATAGGTAGTAAAATGTGTAAAATTAATTAAGCTTAATTACATTTGTAATGGTAAATGATACATCATATTTTGTATATTTGATTTTTGTTGTTGTCTTGATAATGCTGATGTCTCAATCAATTTTTATGGTTTTGCACCTAAGTGGAACAAAGACCAGATTTTTTGTTTTGTTTTAATTGTGTGCCTGATTGAGAAATAGCCAATATAATGAATATAAAACAGCCTCTAAATAGCACTAAACAGAATACTGTTGTCATTCTATAGAAGGTTCTCAGAGTCTAATAACCCATAAAAAGAGGTCCACTAGGCCTTAACATCTGGTGGTAACAGGCAATTGATCATTTGGCATTTAATTTTTAAAATTTTGTCAAATTTCCCCCATTTTGGCTGCTTATAGATCTCCTTAGCGGTTACCGACAGGCTGAGCAAAATCTTTTGAACAAATTTGAAGCCACTTTCCATAAGGATGTTCACTACCAAGTTAAATTGAAATAGGTTGAGCAGTTTTTGAAGAGAATTTTAAATGTGAAAAGTTGGTAGTTTTGAATTTTGACTCCAAAACATGTAAACTATTTTTAAACACATTTGATAAAACTGATTCTTTGTGCCCCAGGTTAATACAGATACCAGCATTTAGCTCTAGGCCTTCTAGTTTATAAGAGTTTTGAAATTTTGTCAAATTCCCCCATTTTTGGCCTCCTAGTGGTGCTCATGTACAGCAAGCACCCCATCATAATAACAGTCCAAATCCTCTCCCCTACAGATTATTCTTGTGATGTCTAATATGTTAAAGTTTACATATTTGTTATAGCATTGAATTTGACCCAAAAATCTTTGCCATTTTTTTACCCCAAGGTTATGCCTTTACACAATTTGTTCTTTATGCACCAAGATTAATGAATATGCTAGCATTAATCACTAGGCCTTCTATTATATTTTTTTGAAACTTTGTCACATTTTCCCAATTTTTGGCCCCTTTGTGAAGCCACCTGCAGGCTGAGTCCCATAATTTGGACAAAACTGAATCTAGTTTTAGAGAAATGTCACAATGCTAAAAATCGCATTGGCTTTAATGATGATCTTTGTCCTAAAAACCGATAACCTATTTGGACCCCAGGGACACACCTTGAACAAATTTGCTTCCTCATGCCCCCTTGTTATTGCATATGAAAGCATTAATTGCCAGGCCTTCTAGTTTAGTAGAAGATTTTTGAAATGTCAAATGTTCCTTATTTTAACCGCCTAATTGTACCCCCTGAAAGCCAAGCCCCATCATTTGAAAAAATGAATCTCCTTCCATTTGGGATGCTTCCTACCAAATTTTGTTGAAATTGGTCAAGTGGTTCTGGATAAGTCACAAATGTGAAAACTTAAATGGCGGCACCAGATAATGGACAGGATTTGCATGAGGAAAGTTCACCTTTGACCTTTGGTCCAGATGGACTAAAACAGTTATTTCCCTTTCCTACTATAGTGTACAGGTCAAAATTTATCCTCTCAGTAATTCAATTACCTCAATCAAAATGCAATTATTAGTTAAAAATCAACTCTGATTCAATGAATAAGTCTGACTATAACATAAGGTATATTTGTCATTTGTACTATTTACAAGTACATGCAGATATAAAACACAACACTATTACCTCTTTAACCAATTTCATAGCACCAGCTTTGAACATTTTCCCTACAAAAAGAAAACAAGAAGGCTTAGTAAATTACACAGAATTATCATTTTTACAAACAGAACTATACAGCTAATACAAGATTACAAATAACTGACTTATTGTGAAGTAAAACAGAAATAAGGGAAAATAAAATAAAATGGAAAAAAATTCTTTTTTTTTACTTTTAAGGCCAAAAGAAAAATTACTTGTGTTTCTGCTAACCCTACCGACCCTAATTTTTAGTGTCTACCCTAAAAGTTGTTATTCCATTTTCAGACAAGCACTGTTTAAGTCAGAACCTCTGTCTCTATATAACCTATGTAAAAACTTAAAAATAAAAAGATTTGCCTACCTACCTACCCTAATTTTTTTTAAGCCGTTAGCGGAAACACAGTATTAATTTTGTTTGGCCTAACCATTTCCTCTTTATTCTTTACACTAAATAAGATTTTTTTTATTAAAACCACAGAATGTTTGTAAAACATGCATATGTCCTGCAAATTAAAAGTCATGACAATGGTTCAGGGGCTAAAATGGTAGGTCATAGCAACAAGAATAACTTACCCAAATTAATATCTGGGAGAAAGCCAGTGGTGAATTCATTATCTGTAGTTAAGAAGTTGTACAACAGCTGACTTCCCTTTAGGAATGGCTTTGTTAATAGTTTCTACAAGTGAAATAATAAAACATTAGGTGTGTAAGGTAGTAAAATGATTACTCTCTTTGTACATCAATCTTCTATGTAATTTCTGTTGATTACTGCCAAGATAATTTATCTTCTTACTTTTTAGAAGCTTGTAACTATGTTTAGCATCATGCAGTCAAACCTGCCTTAAAGGCCACCTCTTTTTAAAAACTACCTGTCTTTAAAGGCCAGAATTTGTAGATCCTTTCTCTTCATATTTCAACTAAGTTGAACCTGTATTCAAAGATCACCTGTCTATGGTGGCCACTTTTCTTGGTTCCCTTTATTAAGAGATTTGACTGTTTAGTTTAGCATTTTTGGCTTTCATTGCTGTGTCCCTTTTGACTGATATTTTTTGGAATAGGACCTGTCTGGCAACCAAACTCATTCCCAGTAATCAAGTCCATGTTAAATAGAAAGTAAATTCAAACAATACTATGGCTGGAATATCCTTGTACAAGAATGAAATTTAGCCATTTGTTTTTATATATTTCATTTACCATACAAAAACATTTCTATTTTTCAGTGTTTATTACCTGTAAATATAACTCAAATATTTCTCTCTTGTTTTCAATGAAATCCTGTTTGCCTGTACCGAATGATCGTTTGGTTGGTAATGCACAGTCCAGCAACAATTCACCTGTAAAATGACAGTATTAAACACTTTATATTGAGACACTAACTACATATCAAACAAGCAATATGACCATAGTGAGTAGTTATATTATAGAATTGTTTTCTTTTTTAAAAATTCTGCTCCTATATTCAGCTTTTTTCTTAAATCTAGTTACAAAGCCTATTATGGTCAAGTCTGTTTAGAAACCAGGAGGCTCAAATTTAATTCCTGTGGTTGGCCATATATTGGTATTTTGTAACTTAAATGAAGCTTAATTAATATATTAAAAAAAAACAACATTTAGTTATTAAAATATTTGTAATCTTACCATGGAACTCCAGTAGTTTGCTCTCAAGAACATAAAACTCTGGATACCTTCTTGCTACAACCCAGTTTTCCCTCTTAGACAGATCACCTTCAAATATGAAGTACATATCAAATAAAGCTTTTTCTTACAAAAAAAATGTTAAAAAGTAGATTTTTTGAGTGCATTTTTTTGCTGTAAAGTAATTCCCACTACCTTCAGTTGTACTCACTATACCGGTGCTGTGGTAGAGTGTTTCCTTCATGTTAGAGTAGGCAGGGCTCAAACCCTGGGCAAGTCAAAACCTAGGATCTTAAAATTAGGTAATCTTCTCACTCCCTACTAAGAATTCAGTTTTTCTGGGTAGAAGAAGGACTGGTTGGCTCAGTGTCAGGATATTGTGAATGAGTGAAGTATCATGTCAATGTCTCTGCTGCATTATATTTCAGTGAAACAAAACTATAAAGTCACCATTTGTACATACTTTCACAAGCAGACACTATCTATATGACCCAAGTATGAGTTGACAGGACGTTAAACCCCAATAAAACAAACAAATGTTCTCTTACACTATCTTGAGTATACTCACAATATTTTGGGCATACTTACCACTACCTTCAGTTGTGTTTGTCATGTCTACTCGTCGGACATCAATTATGAACACAAAATATTGTTTTTTGGGATTGTCTGGATCAGGTCTTGCTCCAATCCTAGGAATGGTCACCCTCCATGTGCTCATGTCTGGTTGGTGGACTTCCCTGAATGAACCATCCATCACCAAACTTTCAGGAATCTCATCGTCCAATGAACTGCAAGACTGAAGAAGAAAACATGAGAATACATTAACAAAACTGCAAAATTACAGAGTAAAACATGCTTAAAAGTTGACAAGTAGTTCTGCCATGTCTATGTATTTTTCTAAGGTTGAACAAATGGTTCATAGCTATATACGGTTGTTTAATATAGTCAAGATGCCCATTGGGCCGTTAAGTCCACCTGGATACATTAACAATGCAAGATTATCTTGTAAAAAGATTTAATAATGATTATTTACAAACTCAACCAAGTCAGTACATTGTACATACTAGCTTAAAACCTAAGATTCTCAACTCAATTTACCGTACTTTGTTATATGCAATGACCATATGTCGAAAAATGTCTCAGCCAACAAGAAACCAGGGTGGCAATATTTTATAGAATTCGGAAGCATCAAACACAATTCTGAAAGAGGACCATGCAAGGGCCATGTACCGGTACATTACGTTTCATGAAAATCTGACCAAAGGTTCTTGACAAGAAGTCAATAAATGCCAATCAGAAGCCACGGTAGCCATACTGGAGAGTATTCGGACACATCGAACTTAAACCTGAAAAGGGACCATGCAAGGAACATTTACTGCAAGTTTGGTCAAAATTGCTTCAGTGGTTTATGAGATGTTTAAAATGTGAAAGTTAACGGCGGACAGACAAAGAAGACGGATGGATTGGTATGGACTATGTCCAGGTGGATTAAAAACTAAACTGTAGATGAAAATACAGGGACAAAACCAAACTAATGTTATATAACAAGATGTAATATACTTACATTATTAACGTAGAACCACAGTTATATTATAGCTGTTTTGTTTACATATAAAATACAATGTGTTTATTTCTTGTTGGATGCAAAAAATAAACTTAACAACAGATAAGATATGTAAAAAGAATTGATGTTTTTTTTTTTAATTCTAATGTTTTAAATGTTCTTTAAAAAATGACACAAATCCATAGTGTGATGAGATTTATAACAGACAATATATTTATGTTTGACTTTACATAAAGATTGACAGAGATGACATAAGATGACAAAGATATGTTGTACTTACAGCTATTGTTATTGTGTCAGAGTTGTCATCTAAACTGTCCATTTCTGGCAAAGATTTGATTTCAGCTGAAAAGAATCAGAGATACAGAAAGTAGATTATTTTCTCATTTTAATTCATTCATGATATTAATACAAAATTGTGAACTGAAATGAACCACTAATAAATACAATATTTATCAGAGACAAAAAATATACAATTCTCTGAAGGAGATAATCTCGTCCAAGATTCTTCCAGTAATCTCTCATTACTTGGTTACATGTTAAGTATTTTATTATTTCTAGTAGACTATTACACTAGTCTTCTCATTAAATTGGGATTGCATCTTTACTTGCCAATTTTAAAAACATTTTCATGGGGGAGATATCATGTGCCTTAATCTAAAATTGTCTAAAAAGTACTGTACCCTGTTTGGCAAAATGACATACTTTCTGTTGCTACATGCAATGTATTAATTTGACTTTAGATTTAAAGAAAATTCATGGAATACTGAAGATACGAAAAGTCAAAATTGAGGGTCAAAAAATCGGGAGTCTCCCTCTTAAATAGGGAGACTTGGCAAGTATGTACATCTTGTGTTAAATTTTTGTACTTGTAATAAAAAATATTTAAGCTGATATCATTAAATTAAATGGAACTTACAGCTTTTGAAAACTCCTTTAATCTTGGTGCCAATATTTGATAGGCCAAATTCTTTTTTTCTTGGTAATCTGCAATGTTATATGTCAGAAATTGAGTAAGCATTTTAAATGTTATGTTTATGTACAGTACAGAAGCAATGAATACACAGTGACACAAGTAATAAGACAAAAAAAATGACATTATTATACTTCTTGAGTCTTTTTTTTTTTTTTATTTAGATTTTTATTTCATTTTTACATAAACATCACAAACATACATACAAAAACAAAACAATATGCTATACATTTCAAATATTATCATACATTACAAAGAAATAATCTACAGTTATTCTATTATAAATAGTATAATAGTCTGAAGCATTTTTTCTTGAGTCTTGCTTCTCTTAAAAATATTTTTGTTCTTTGTATCAAATCTTCTTTATTCATCGCGTAAAATTACACAATATTTTTTTTCTTCAAAGAATTGATAGTTTTAAGAGAACCTGCATAAATTTTCATTTATAGTGCTTTTATATGTGTACATTACTACTGCATTTAGAGCACTTCATACTATGATTTAACAAGTAAATTGTACTTGATTAAGATTAAGAAGAGTTCATCGCTGTTACATATAAAGTTAAGCACAAAACCGTTATCTTTATTTTATTCCCTTCTATTAGACACACACTTAACAGTAACATGTACATAAAATATATTATTTCATACTTAAAAACCTCAATTTAAATTACTGGTAATTATTTAAGTACATTTTACAATGCATTACACAACACAAAGATTGGATACTTATACATTGGAAAAGAATATTATATTACAACAAACCATTCATGCATTAAATTCTGCTAACTACAAGATATAACACTGATATTTTTCTAATTAATATGAACCTATTTACATATTTTCACAAAACTTATAAAAGGATCTGCATATGTACAAGGCAAACATCATATGAAGCTAACGAATATTTGTAAACATTTTATAATACAAAAATGTTTCATTTCAAACTTATGGTCAACATGTTTTATTTTCAGCCACATTTTTGAAACATAAATGTTTTACAATGTCAAGATTCATAAAGAACAATACTATTAAGATAATTTCTGTGATCTCTCAACTTGCTGGTGTAGTGTAATATGTAAACATGTTCATATATGTTAATTCATGCAGATCTATACATCTCCAATGTGAATCTATAACCTGCTACAATAAACTCCAAATCTAAATAAATTATTTAACTGCAAACAATTATATTCATTGCCATGCAATATCTTGATAAGCTTCAATTACTTCAAAAACATAGTAAAGAAGTTGTAAAATGGTTTCTATTAAAACACAAGTATGTTTTAACTTTGTATAGAGCTTTAACTGCACAGGAATTGTCATCCACAAAAAATGAACATCATTGACTAACAGTTTGCTTTATTCAGATAATAACATTCATTTGTTTGTTCGTGTTAAGGGCTTATTGTCCGATCAACAGCTAAGGTCATTTACGGACATGCCAGTTTTACTGGTGGATTTGTTTGTTTGTATTAAGGGCTTATTGTTCGATCAACAGCTAAGGTCATTTACGGACGTGCCAGTTTTACTGGTAGAGGAAACCGGAGTACCCAGAGTAAACCACTGACCAACGGCAAGTCACTGGCAACTTTCTCACACTAGCACGCCCTGGAGGGGAATCAAACTAGGAGGTGAAAGGCTCTTATGATTACAAGTCGGCGACTTTACTTAAATACAGAGAGTTGGCAAGTAAGCTCATAAGCCATTGGAATACGTGGGGAATCAAATGAAAGCATCACAGGAATAAAGGATATGTAATGAGTTTTCATTTCATCTTGGATTCATGAAGCTCATATATGAAATAGAAACGAATTTCAGATTCTCTTTATCATATGATTCAAATTAAAAGCATATATTCTGATTTTATCATAAAATGCTTTAAAGTGTGTTGAACTTAGCTCTGTAATGCCTTCCCCTGTAACAATGAAATACGACGTCATACCATTGTTATGTGACGTCATTATCAAGTCAAAGCCAATCGGCATAATATAGGTGTGTGTAATGCAGCCATTTAAAACAGCTTAAAGTTTTATGTAGCGTGTTTCATATTATATAATTAAATGGCTTTGTGCAAATGAATAACACAATAATCATACGATAAAGCTCTTTAGCAAAAATAATGATAAAAAATACTCTCCCTACACTTGAGCAAAACAAGGATTAGGGAGTTGCAGTCAAACAAAAGGGAAAAAGTTTAGATTTTGGGCGACTCCTTAAGTATCTATATATTCTTGAAAAAAATAAGTAATAAAACCAAACTGACAAGTATGACAGTAATACAGAAAACTGTTTACATATACTCAATAATGTACTCGGGGTAGTACTGGTTGGTATCAAATACACAGTATATCTTAGGTGTTTTTGTATTGTCCACGCAGCAGTCGTACAATGGGGAGTGAGGGTCAGATGGATTTACAGGAGGAGGTCGACGGTAGGAGCTTTTACCTACGCAGTACTTCCCTGCCAGAACTTTTGCTAAAATCATAAATTTGTGTCTATTGGTGTCGGCTTGAGCATACAAATCTGAATATTTAGCTTCTACTGCAAAATAAGTTCCCATTCCAAATATGGCTCCGACTCGATCTCCGGCAAGTCTATGGTCCAAGTTACTTGAGCAAATGTCCTCAATTTTATCTGCTAACGTTCCATGGAAAAGGTTAACTTCATTAGCATTTCCTAGACCATAGTCTGATTGCATCCTTCTCTTTTTCCTGCAAGAATATTTTGATAATAAATCATATCAGACTATATGACAGTTTTCTGTAATTCAGACCATACTATGTACTTATATGTAAATGTTCAAGTCTCATTATCTCCCCTAGAAATGGTCAGAACAAAAATATTTTTCTTCATATGGTGTACTATCATTGTGTGACGTTTTATTGAATTCCATTAAACAGTGAAGGAGGAGTTGAGCTTACAAGATTCATGACATGAAAATGTTAAAGTCTAATTATCTCCCCTTAAAATGGTCGTAACAAAAATGTTTTTACTCATTTGGTGTACTATCATTGTGTGAAGTTATATTGAAATCTGTTAAACGGTGTAGAAGGAGTTGCGCTTACAAGATTCAGGGACAGATGGACGGACAGGGTGATTCCTATCAGGATAATAAAATAATTCTTATTATTATAATTATTTGAGCTCCAACTCGTACGATTCAGGTCAAACGAGCGGCAATTATGGACACCGAAATAACAAGATTTCATCATACTGGTACATAAATGATGCACAAATACAATAAAGTACCGTATTTAACCTAATGAGTGCCCAGGCTCTTCCAAAATTAGAAAAAGTAGAGGGGTGCTTATTAGGAACATATTACGAGTCCAAACACTGTAAATAAATGGACTGCAACGCTGTCCTGTAATGAATTTTAGCTTTTATACAGGACCGTAAGGTGCTTGAAAAAGGAGGGGCACTGTTTAAAACAAACACAGAAAACTTCAGAATATTAGCTTAAATAAAGACAACCTGAATCTGAGTTGCTGGGAAAAGTAAATAGAAAGTCTACATATAAAGTTTATAATCTGTAGCTCTATGTTGGCCATTAGTGTCCAAATTTTAAGGCCAAAATGAACTACAGTTCTCGCAGCAAGTTTTCAAATTTGAAGAAGTAGCATTTAGAAAGCTTCCCTTTTTGAGCATTAAGTTGCCAATCCAAGGGCACCATGCCGCAACTACATTAAGGATGACAGTTACTGCATGGGAATGAAAGTCTTATAGATTGGCTGATTTTCATTATATAAGTCAATTGACATAAATGCTTTACATTTATGCAAAAATAAGGATAGGTCATTGATCTTGTTTATGAGATATAAGCATTTTAAATTTTGGCGGGAAAATAATATCTCTAGATTTTTCATACGTAATATATGGAACTAAATAGATTTTTAGGGCCAGAAATAATAGGGAAATATTTTGGTAGATGGGTCTATGAGGTGTAGATTTTAAGAATACTATCAGAAATGGGAACAAAAGTTTCCAATGTATTATAATGGCAAATGC
>JAUMGZ010090560.1:0-17981 GCA_032359645.1 Pododesmus macrochisma
CAGACAGACAGACAGACAGACAGACAGACAGACAGGCAGGCAGGCAGGCAGGCAGGCAGGCAGGCAGGCAGACAGACCATGTGATAGCTATATCCCCTAGATTTATTTTGGGGGGGGGGATAAAAATGTATCACACAGAATCATTTGAAACAAGTTACACTGCAAATATAAACAGAATAATAAAATACTCTTCTTGAGAGTTGAATCATATGAAATATTTATATCATCACAATATAAACAAATCAAAACATGTTTTAGTTAATGTTTTTATTATCACAGAAACATAGAAATAATTATTATACATTGCAACACCTTCAATATGTAATTTATATATAACGTCAATTAAAGCCCTATGCATACACATAGATAAATACAAGATATAAACAAAAAAGTTTATAGTAGAAAAGCCATTAATTATACAACCAAAATAGAGTAGCTAAAAACAAGATAAATTATCAAATATAAGTGAAATAAACCACCATTCCTTAAAAAGACAATTCTTGCTGTGGATTTTTTAAATTGTGGATACTGTAAACGTACTTATTTTGGTGCAATCATACTTAAGCGCTGCAGCCTATGCCAGACATATTCGCACAATAATAAATAAGCACAAGGTAGGCATATATTACCGCTTTAATGTCAGCGTGAAAAGCGCTAAAATAAGATTACCAATAAAATTTGTACATTTACAGTCTATATTAAGTTTCTGTTTTGTTAAATAAGAAATATATCACAATTAACTACAGATATATATGTTTTCATTCCATCAATTTTGTGTTTTGGGCAATTCTAAAAAGATTAACCTATAGAATTTGGCATAATTTAAAGTATGTAGCAAATGTATTTGATTTCATAACCAATTGTTACCTTTCTATTTATGTTTAAAATATTAGTCTTTCTTCCTTTTTAACACAAAAATGCATACAAATATAGAATGTAAATACACTGCAGTCATAATTCCTGTATCTTTTTAAAAGTAATATTCCATAGTAGGAAACTGAAGCTAACAGCAGCAGTCATCATTGTGTTACATACATCTTTACACAGAACCCATTCATCAACAAAATGAAATCGGGCACATTTATAGCACTTCATTGTCAGGTCAAACACAACAAGGACATAGTCATTCAGATCCACTGAACAGGGAGCTCTGCCAAGGTAGTTTATAGAAGATTATGTAAATTTCAAGGTTGGTGTCACTGTGATGGAAATTTGGCTGTTTCAATGGCAACGGAAAAAGTATCAAAAATATAAACTGCCTCATAGCAGTGTTCCCATGGTAATGGAGAGAAATATCAAAATAAAATTGCCTCACAGCAAAACCTACTAGACTTGTGTGCATAGAAAGTAGTGTGAAGCTATCTTGGCAGTTTTGGAGATAATTTCTCCAGTAACAGTGAATTGATCAATTTTGGCTATATGTTTCCATTGTAACAGGGGGGGAAATTGACAGTGAAAACTCCTGAATAGCAAAAAAGCAATACTGTATACTTATAAGTGCCTATGTCCCTTGTCAAGCACCTATGGTCCTGTATAATAGCCTAGATCCATTTGGGAAGAGCATAATTGCAGTATATATTTTCTCGCACTGTTTGGACTCATAATATGGTCTTTATAAGCAGACAATCTACATTTTCTAATTTTTAAGCGTCCTGGGTGTTTATTAGGTCATATACAGTAGTTGACCACTAGATTGGATGTGTATATTAAGTCTTAAGTTTTCTTGAACAATTTTAAAGATATTCTCTGGAAACTGTAAATTTAGCAATTCTGGCCATGGCAACATGAAAAATATTGAAAATCACAACTCCTGCATTGCAAAAAGCACTGTAAGACCACTAGATTGATATGCATACAGTGTTTCATGATGTTTTCTTGAACAATTTTGGAGATCTAGATAAGCAAGGAAACAGTAAATTTAACAATTTTGGCCATTTGTTTTTTATCAAGTCTTTCAAGAATATCATTCTGCTTTTCAGAATTGGAAGCATTATTGCTGCAATTGTATATCATTTAAATATAGGTGTCAAAAATATCAATTTTGAACTCAATTTAAAATGTCACAACCAAAGTAAAATCCTCTCCCCAGTATTCAAACTCTAGTTAACTTAATAGCTTAACTTGCCTGCAGGAAATTGCACACCACAGTTTATATAAGGAATGCATAAGCAAAACATGAAAGTTTATAATATATATTTTTCATAGACAATAACAGATATGTGGACTGAAGTGTTAAGTTGCCTCTCTTGAAGTGAAAGGTTCGTTTGATACATTCCCTCTTGTTCCAGGTTGTCTCCACTGACACATATTTCAAGTGTTTTGACGAACACCCTTTAAACATATCAAATTTGGAATAAATTATTTCTGGCATTATACTATGATATTCAATCAAGAAAATATTGTTCTCTTGCATGAAGGATTCAAAACAAATTTGACTTATGTACACATTGCTGTAATATGTTTTCCCATGTACAATATTAACTCTTAGTAGCACAAAAAGGAAGACAAAACAGAATACATAATTCCATGTGAAAATGGCTGAAAGTCCCATTGCTATACAAACATGATATAAAATCCATAACAAACCTATTTACCTGCCTGCAGGTGGCTTAAAAACCGATTATACATAAGTTGAACTCTAATCACTTAATAAATCTCATCAATAAGTGAAGCAATTTCTGTTTATTTCCTTTCCTTAGCCTAATTCTATGGAAAAGTAGTAAATACACAAAACCTAGACAATATTAAAAAGCTGTGAGTCTATGGATATGGGAAAACAAAAGGAAAACATGGGACACATGCACAAACAAAAAAACAAAATACAATTATTAACTAAAAGGAAACATCACACACTTCTATGAAAAAACTAGAAGCAAGAACAGGTGCTTGTGAATTAGTAAGTGTTTCCTCCTACACATGTGTCACCTACTGTGATGTTTCAGTGTTATTTATGGAATGGGAGATATCAAAAGTTAGTACAAAAGAAAATACTTGATACAATACTTTTGGCACATTATGTTGGTTTTGACGCTCAAAACCAAGATTAGTTTATGACGGCAACAAAACAACCGTTCAATTAAGATTGTGACACAAAACCGTTATTACATTGACATTGTGTCACAAAACAAATGTTCAGTTGATGACACTGTGACGACACCTATAAATTCTAATAAAAATGTCAACACTGCAGAAAAACATTAACTATTAAACATGATTGTACTATTGATCCTGTGATTTTTACCTTCCTTGTTTTTCCACTAAATCCTGTTTGCAGTCAAATAAATTTGAATGACTGATAACATCTTTATAAATTTGCCATATCAGTAATCTCATAGCAAGAAACACATGAAACAAGAATGTTTTTTAAAAAAAATATTTCAGACAATAAAAGATGACTTGCGTCTATGAGATTTGCCTGGACAGTGACATACTGTACTTATTTACACTATATATAATACAGAAACTGCACTAAAATAAACTCTGCTCCAAATTAAATTATGAAGACTTATAATTAGTAAATAATATACATTGATACTTAAAGCATAGTTTATCTTGAAAATCAGTAACAAATGAAAAATAAAACAACAATAACAACAAGGGTCAAACAAAATAAACTTAATATCTCAACAATAACTAGATTCAGAATACATTCCCCATCTTTTGTTATATAAGCAGGCACAAACTTACACATCTTTCCAAAATAACTGGCGTAAAAATGGTCCAATATTGTCACAACGACTGCAGCTAACATAAAGCTCATATATATATATATATTGCATGAATACCCAAGTGTGAATTAGGAGTGCAATGATCATGATGAGAAAATTATTTACAGGGTTCATACAAGAGTCTCAGTCAAAATTTAAGGACATTTTAGGGACTTTCCAGGACCATTACAACTATTTTTGAAGGCCTTATAATGCTGCTTATAATTAAAATTATCACTCTTTTTGTTCATGATAAGCTAAAGGCAGAAACAGCCTGTTGTATTTGCATTTGGCTAAACATTTTCACTGAAATGCTGCAGATTTTGCCGTTTATAGGAAAAAATAATCAACTACTTTAACTTTTGCATTATTCTTCAAATCTAAATATTGATATCTGTTGGACACTCTGCTACAAATGCAAATTTCAAGAACTTTTTTAAAGCATTTGACAAATTTCAAGGGATTTTCAAAGATATTTTAAGTTTCAAGGACTTTTAAAGGCATCTCTAAAATTCGAGTATTTTTCAAACCCTGCAAATAGATTGAGAAGATTTCTTTTACTTTTTATGATTTAACTTTATCACTTTTAGGATAATAATAACAAGTTATAACAAATTTCTGTTTAACTTTTTACCCTTAGGCTAGCTTTTCTCAAGTCATTTTTTGGGGGAGTTTTTTTTTAACCTGACATATAGTTCTAGTTCTTTGATTATAAACACTATAAACAAGACTCAAATGACTTGTTGTTAGTTTCTAATTATTTGACTTATCTTTACCTACTTGTCTTATCACATACAATTCTACTCATACTCTAAACTAAACTGACTCCAATGCCTAAAGCAACTTTGTTTTACCATGTACTGAATTCTAGTTTGTACATTTCAAGCCTCGATTCAAAGACAAAATTATCATATTTTGTTTCAAAGAACATCGCCAAAGGATGTTTATCATGACACGTTATACCTTGATGTGTTTAGATTGCAGAAAAGTTATAAGAAAATGTCTAATATTGTCTTTATGAACCCTTTCCCCATATTTTTTTTATCACAAACATATCTAAAAAGACTGGTAAAAATCAGTAATAAACTATTGGAAAAGAAGTTAGTGGTTGTCAACCGACAGAGTGAAAATAACATATTCTTACTCTAGCTCTTAATGGAAATTACATTTAATTACATTTTAACTGAACAAGATAAGACCTAACAACCTCAAATTTTAAACTATTTTATAGTGGTTAGCCTTTCAAAGCTCCTCATATCAATGCATTTCATTTAATTATTTCTATGAACCCAGATACTTAATACAGTCATGGTGTGGTTACCAGCATTATAAAATATCTGCAACATACAAATGAAAGTTCAATAATCCATTTTAGGTTTTTGAGAGAATACAGGTGGGGAAATTCGTCCGGTTTCCGTTGCCATTTCACAACTCAATCGGCGTAACCTTCCACCCCCATGAACGACTACAGTTTTCTTAGAAAATACACAATCTTCCTCACTCTTACTCTTGCAAAGACTGTCACCATCGCTATCATCTTGATTCTCAGTGAGAGCCGACGTTGACATTGACTTCCGTGCAACATCTACACCTGAGGTAGGTGAAGACGACAAAGGATGATCACTCTCAACTTCAGTAAGTACCTCCTTATTTCCAATACTTGGTAGATACTGAATCTTCCTATACCCTGTATCTAAAGTTTTGACGACTGCTATGTTTGCCCGGGTGTCACGGCTTAGATAAAGTGGGTCAGACATGTTACTGCTCGTGCTGTCGCCGAGTTCTTCACTCAGTGTTGGCGAGACAATATCATCAGTTTGAAAGTTCTGTAGACTCACCTCCTCTGCGAAATGAACACTACATTGATCGGTAGACTTCTCACAGCCACCAGAATTGTTAGTGGTACTTGAACGTTTACATTTCCTACAACGGAATGAATTGTTTTTCGTATCATCACCAGAGCAACTGAAACTACAACCAGATACTGGGGAACCTTGAAAGGATGCTAAACGATGTCTGTTGTCGTTTGATGTCCCAATGTAATTGACACTCTCGCCACTATGGTGGTGTGTTCTGGAAGTGTTGGACATCATATCAACTTGAACTTCTGATGTGGTTAGTGAGGCACTATCTTTATCTCTGAAATGACCAAATTATCAATTATGATAAAGCATTCTTATTTTTTGTAAGAAAGATTACATAAATCCTGCAAGGTCCAATAAAAATGAAACAATATTTTTTCAATGACATAACACTTTTTTCTTTTTAAATTTCAGTGAGAAAAGGTACAACCTCACAACCTTGAAGTAGATACATGAATGCCATTTAAACATGTGTCAGATTCAAAAACAGAATTTGATTAACATATATTTGGTGAACGTTCTGTAAGACAAACTTGTCTATTGAAACCAAAGTGTATCAAACGTGTAGCATAACAAATTCAGCAGCAAAATGTCAAGAAATTAAGTGCATGACCATTTGGCAAATATTCTTTTGATTAAATATCAAGCATAATGGTGATTAAATGTCATACACATCACTCATTTATTTAATAAAGCATCTTTAATAAAGGCCCATGGGGCCTTAACATTCATCTGGTTGAAATCTGACCAATTGTTATGCACCTAAATTTATAGCCAGTAAAATTTTGTTTAAACAATCAGAATATATTTTAATACATGTATCTGACATTTACACAATATTATTTCTATCAGGTGTGTGTACATACTTGTACCCTGCTATAGAACCAGCTAAGGCTTTCGTGCTTGCATCGTCACTGAAGGAGATTGTTGTTGACTTTTCACCAATGCTGATGTTGGCAGACTCGCTACTAAAACTGGATCGTTTATTCATGTTTGCATTGTTGGAGGCTACATCTGCCTGAACTTCCAGTCTGTAGTAATAGAACAAGAGTTGTATTTGTTGATAATATCACTAATCTACACAGAACATAATTAATTTAATCATTTGACTACTCTTAAATTTTGAACATCACATTTTAACTTTCTTGATTGGCCAAGTGTCACATTGTTCCGAAGGCTAGGGAATATTCAAAAGTAGTATCATATATCAAATAAATACTTGTTTCTTGGGTCCTCCCTCATCTATTTTAAGCACTAGCCCCCTCGTCACATATTTTTATTAACCAATTTTTCTTTCCTTGTATTATTTTGCTTAAATTTATACAGAATATCTTATAAGTATTATTTCAAATAGCAAAATAAGTTAGAAATATAAAACTGAAACCATAATTCCTTTAAAATAGACCATTGATCAAAGTTTATCCTTTAGGGAGTGTTTAACATCATAAATTAGATATCTCCCTTCCTCGTCTAAATTAACAATTGGTCTGAGAAACAAGTAATTAATTTTATATGGCTTCAAAACAGTGGTTTTGGGAAATCGGCTATACAGAAATTAAGAATTGAGCTCAAACTTCAATATTTTCATTTGCCCTATACTGTCTGTCCAACTGATTGGTAGGTAGGTAGTTTTTAAGTTCATAGCTATATTTCATATATTAGTACTTTATCTTACTTGTGTTGAAAGCATCCCATAACATAAGAGCCACCACACAGGCTTCCATTTAAACTGGAGCCGGCTATTGCACGGTTACTGGACGAGTCTCGGTCACATTCATCTCGGTTGACACCTACACGCTCCATGTGACTTCCGCTAGCACTCAGACTGCCTGTCATTCCTACAGATGCCTCGCCAATGCTTGGAGCTATACTTGGGTTGGCAACATTATGTCCTGTCCCAACACTCTGATTATCACCTACTGCAATAGAAAAGTAAATAGCACAATTTTACTTACAGTGGAAGTACTACAGGTCCCAGCTTTAAACAATTAATATATACTCTAGGACTTTATGGTTCCAGCATAAAAACTACTGAACCGAATGTAGATTTGGTTCTGTAGTCCCTTACATGGTTTGTGGTGTCTCAAGTGTTGAAGACGATTGCTTTTAACAGCTGTTTGTTAATAATGTGACAACACTGGCCTGACACAACTCTTCCCATGTAACAGGGCAATATACAGTTAAGAAGGCTTATTTCTTAATTTACTACTTGTGGCTTAGTTTGTCAAGCTGTTTGTCTAAACACCCACCACCACCACAATCAACATTTATTATATTATTGTTATACAACTGACTACTAAACTCCATCAATCACTGTCATAGGTCACAAGACAACAGTTCAATTTAAAATCAATAACTTGTACATTACATTAAAAAAAAAAAACCTTGCAAAATGCTATAAACATATGGTTAAGTAACTACAAGATATATATAGGGATAGTTAACTAACCAGAGTATTGGTTTGTGGTCCCAGCTGTCTCGTTCTCGTCAAACTCGAACCTGACTCCCCCTTTGTTTGTGGTGGTCACTCCACATCCACCGCTACGACACAGAGATATAGGTACAACACCATAAACATAAGCCAAAAGTATTGGCACACCGATACCTGGAAAATAAAAATTGACATTTAGAGACTTATTTCATAACAATGGTTGAGCTTCTTAATGTCTGTCATTTTATAATTCTAACCCATTTTGCTTAACCCAGAATATTCTGGGATTCATATTGCAGTCTGCCTTGCAATTCCCGGAACATTTTTATTTCTTTATCTTTTGGGTTTGAATAATAGCATAATTTATGATAAATAACAATTATCAAATTCAGCCATATTTCATCTACCAATATCAAACCAGCATGCTTGTAATTTAGTAAACTCACATCACACATCAATTGACAGTGTGTGAATGCAAGTGAATTTGTTATTGTCAAATTGTCCCCATTGAAGCTCCCTGCAGGCCTTACCTGATCATCTAACAAATCTGAACTCTCTTCACTTAAGGATATTTACTTCCAAATTTGGTTGAAACTGATCAAGGGTTTTTTGAGAAGTCAGAAATGTGAAAAGTTAACATAAGGCAGCATACTGATAGAAACATTAGTTACAAGAATGTAGTAATGAGATAAAGACATAGGATGTGTGAGTTTCAAGTCAATCACACTGCGCAGTTGTTACATTTATTTATTTATTATATGTCAATATAACACGGAAAAACAACGTTTTAATGTCCGTATTTATGTTTCTTTCACAAATTTCTGCACTTTAATCTGTATGTTGATTTTTTGTCGATATGTTAAAAAATTGATTCAAAGCCAGTCCATATTCATGCAACACCAGCTTGACCTCAAGAATGCAAATTTAGGTGCATCGAAGTCGAACATGTCATATGTAATGGCATATTCTACACATAGATTTACATTCAGAATTACATATAAATGATACTCCACTTCTTTGTCTATTAATAACCATTACTGAAATTTACTTATTGAAGAATACAAATCACAAGGTTCACCTGTAATTCATATGATTTATATTGTTATTTGTAGAATTGTTTAACCTATTATCATAAAACCAATACGTGTTCTATAAGTACTTCACAAATTAAATACCCTTTGGTGACCCAGTGTTGACCGTCAATATGTACCAATGCTTTTGAAATGTCCATTTACACTTTCTATTGAGAGGCCTAAAGTAAGGTTATTTGACTACAAAATGAACACGTGAACATTCAAAAAGTAGGCTGTGATTAATGCGAGTTCATTCATGTGTCAAAGTTACTCTCTTTGGCCTTCTCAACACAAGATAGGTAATCGCACATGCTCCTCGGATAGCAAATTTGTATAACTAGTGAGCCTGGTGTAAATAGATGACCAAAAACAATCGACTATATTTTGTTAATTAAGAAAATAAAAAAATCAGAAACGGCGCGATAAGATGTTTTTACATCATATCTAATGAATCATGGCAAGTCTGCAGTTTTTCAGTAACCAAAATTTAACACGAAACTCACTCTTGGATCCTATGTGTTTAAATACCTTAAAAAAAAAATTGGATAACTTTTTATAGTTAGATTCCTTCTACATATGGATGGATGGAAAGATGGACAACCTGATTCCAGTTTGCACTCCTAACTTCGTTGTGAGGGTATAATAATTTTTCCTTCCTATCATTCCTACCTTTTTGTCATTAACTCATTTTCTGTATGTATGTCTTTAAACTTCAATCATCCTACAGTCAGTTCAAGTCTAACAAAGCAGAGATTCAAACTGATTATACAAATTGTCAAGCTAATACACAGCTTTTCCACACTTACCTACTGCCAGACCTGCTATTATGGGGGAAACAAGTATAGATGCAGTTACCCCTCCTGTAATGGCCAGTCTCCGCTTATGTTTTGAGCTATGCTCATACTTGGAATGAATCTAGAAATATGAGCAGAAAAGAAAATGACAATGCATCACAGAGATCTAGAAATGTAGTTAGAAACTTAGTATTAATTATCATAATTATTCTTTGAATTCCATTTTATATTGATGTAATAATATTTAAGATTTCATGAGCACAAGTCTTAGTCTCTAAGGACTTATTACAGACAACATGTGACAAAATTTGATGAAAGTTACAAGATATTATTAATTTCTCACCTTTCGACCGACCCAGACTGGCAGACCTATGATCATGGCAGGAACGGCAATACCAGATATTAGTGTAATTCCAACAGGAGCACCGACAAGTGTACCTAACTGCCATAGGATCTTCTTCTTCCTACTCCACGGCTTCTTGCCCCAGAATGTACAACCAGAAGGGCTGTAAAATATAGATATCACTTCAAGATTGAAATCAATGTTGTCAATAGCAAATATAGTTTTGACAATAAAACCTTAAACCTTCTGAAGCACTAGCCTGTCTGAAGAAAGAAAATTTAACATTCAGTTTTTACAATATAAAATAATACAATGTATGTAGCAGGATTTTAGATAACTCCACTTGGTTAGACCTATAATTGTTCTCTGGCAGTTCCAATTACATGAGATATCTCTAGAATTAAACCACTAGTGGTGATACAAATGGATGATACAAATGGATGATACACTTGATGAAATCACTAAATATGATCTGTTAGCTAGTTTGGATCTAATAACAACAATCTCAAAGAAAATCTGTTTTACTATTAACAGTATTTATCAAATCTGATGTCAATCCATAGAAACTTGCCAGTCCAGTTATACCTGAGATAATGAAGGTCTGATATCTCCTTCATGCACAGCCAACAGAACTCTGCTCCACACACAGGACAGGCCATGTGATTACAAGAGCCATCGTTCATCTTCATAATAAAGGCACCACATCTTGGACAAGGTTTAATGCCATCTTCTACAATACAGTATAAATTTATACCATTTAAAAAAAATTACAATCTATATGTAATCTTGATGTATCATAATTAATTTAATCATATCAAGTTTTAATTAAACAATTTTTTTATCCAAAAGCAATTTCATTGATTTTTTTACCGGAGGATAAAGACTGTTGACATATTTCTCTAATAGTAATATATAAAACAAAATTTAACACAAATCGTCACTTTTGTAAATCTTACTTTGTGAATCGTTGTCATGGCTATAGCTGACAGAAGCCGATCTCATGTTGGGTGATCGCTCGGCCCGGGCAGCATCACAAGTCTTGTTGGGATGCCAGTACTGCTTGCAATGGTAGCAGAAATTGGTGCCACAGCCTGGACGTTCACATTTCAGCTTAGGACAACCGGCACACCCTGTGGCTATTACAGCATATCTAGTTTATAAATAGACATAAATAGTCAAATGTTTTTTTGCATAACGTAGATTTTAAATGATTCAACATTCAACTTTAAAAATGTTCACAAAAAAGGTTATTAAATGTCAAACTTAAATAAATTAAAATATATAATGAATAAATGATTTGATAATCCATTTCATGTAATAATAATATTAAGCCTTTTAAAGCACACAGCTTACAAAATCAACTAACTCTCATTTTCCTCTGCATAATTAAAATTTACATACACAATTAACACATGACACAGAATTAAGTCACAACACTAAACAACAGTATCATAATTGTTAGGCAATGAACTTTATAATAAATTAACATAATTGATAAAATGCTATAAATTACATAATGTTAATGTTCTTGGGCAGTTTACAGACTTACTGATACCACAGCACAAGTTAAAAAGACTTACCCACAGTCTGGTGCTGGACACCAACGAGCGTCTGGGTCAGACACCAGTACACGACGTACCATGAAATCCTCGTACTTGCCCATCAATGCTGTATCCTGTAGTATCTCTCGAATGTCATTAGGGTGGAATTTCTCTGTACACTCGGGACATGATATGTTCACACGACTCTCTGTGATTTCTATTTTTAAGTACATTTGTAGGCAAGTCATACAGGACCTGTGATGGCAGGTCATTATGTCGGGGAAATCTTCCATGGACCTCTCTGTCAGGCACAGTGGACATTCTCTGGTGGGTCCGCTTGTTGATGGCACATTGCTATGGTTACTAGAACAGTTTTGCAGGTTCTGTTGGTGCTGAGAACTAGACGTAATGGAATGTTGTGCTACACTGTCACGATCTGATGGTGTGTTGAAGCTGATCTCGGACCGCCCTGAATCAGAATCTAAACTGACATGTGACCTCGACCTTCTACTTCCAGTGGGATAAAAAATTCTTCGCAGAGAAAACCTTGTTGTTATTCGCCGTCGTTCAGATCCCTTGGAGTTGCCCGAAGACACCGACACAACTTCGGAGTCCCGTTTCTTCATCTTTGCTACAGTCAAAAAATCTTTTATATCAACTCAAGTGTTCGATGTCATTTTTGAAATATCTGTAAATAGAAAAATAGGTTTTTAACTAACTTGGCATAAATGTTCCTAAAGCTTAAGCTTGTTGTGCTATATATATGTATGCATGTATTAACGTGTAAAGTGAGCTATCAACATGTACAGAACAATGAAATGATCATGATGAATACTAACTTACTCATCAATTCACTTTAAATGTGACTAATTGTTGCTGTACCCAGTACATATGATGACTCTAGCATATATAGTGCTTGTTTTATACATATACATGTATATATATATATATACAATCATGTTTATATAATGTTATCAACAAGGAAGTTTTTAGCTTAGACAATTTTAGATACAAAAAATGTATATATGTGCCAATAATATAATATACATACATGTAATGCAAGTAATTAGACCTACGTACTACATTTGTATCTAGACTCTAGTATCAATTATTCATTTCAAATGTATAGATAATTACATACATTACATGCCATCCCCATCATCTCCAACTAATTTCATAAATCTGATAAACCTCTCCGTATATATGGAAATAAAGCTTAGTCAATCAGTGCATACACAATGCACTGATCATGAGTGTGTAATATCCTGTATATTGATCACAGTATGATGTATGAAGGTTTTCCTGTATGATGAGTTATGTACACCATCCATCTTAAATTAGATTAAAGATTCCTTAAAATTCATCAAGTCTTTTTAACTGATCATGAAAAAGTCATGATATATAAAATGCAGTCTTCACAAAAGTCCACAGTACATTAGGATTTTTTGTTGCCTATTATACAGGATGTATGTGGGAAAAGGGGGAAATTTCCAAGAAATACGATGTCAGAATAAATAACAGTAAATTATATTTAATCAGATGACATGAAACCACTAGTGTAAACACTTGTACACATCTGACACAAACAGATTCATATTTAAGTGCATGTATCTTATGATCGATGATCAATTATGACATTGGACACTATTGAATGACCCTTCTATAAGGAAGTTATACACATGTACTTGCACGTAAAAAGATTATGAAACATATAAATTTTGATTTGTTTTGTTACAAAGGATGTCTAATCTATCAATTTTGTCAATAGGAATTCTTTTTCTATAAAAATATAAATTATCGGTATACATTGTACATGTAGTCTTATATTTTTACTTATTGATTTAAAGTACAATATTAATTAATGAATACACCGGTACCATTGATGTACTCAAACTACTAAACATATATTTTTTGTATTTCCTACATTAAAGTCATCTTTATTTAAGTAATATGGGTCTTATATAATTATGTAATCAACATTCAAATTTTGATATTGACATGTACAGTGTACTCTTAATAATAACACTTTAATATTCTAGTTCATAATGGATAGAGGGGCAGTGTTTTTATTTAAAATTTCAAACTTTTGACATCACTTAAAGAACTCCATTCTCGCAAAAGACATTGACATTGGCAGGCGCATTGATATGATACACCCACATTTTCAAACTATTCTGACACCCAGTTATATAACCAGTCCATGTAAATGATCACCGCCATAGATTTCATAATCTCAATTTTCATATATGGACATTATCAAACTGGACACTAGTACTTTCAACAATACAACTGTTTGATAGGTAACCCCAACAATTACATGTCCACACATAGCCAGGAACAATTAAAATAACAGTAATTTAAAACAAGAGGCCTGATTGGCTTTGATTCGCTCACCTTAAACTGTTAGCATTCCCACTTCCCATCAAGACCCAATATTACCTATTTTATGCCACTAAAAATGTGACCATATCCCATCATTTGAACATTCTCAGTGTCAAATTTCTTTTGGGCTGCAGGCATCAAACTCTAGGCCTTCTAGTTTATGAGAAGAAGATTTTTTGATTTTGTCAAATTCCTTTTGGGCACCTAAGGGGCAGAGCCCTCTCATTTGAACAAATCTGAACCCAAACTCCTAGGGGTGCTTATACCAGGTTCAGTTGAAATTGGTCTAGTGGTTTTGGAGAAGAAATCTAAAATGTGAAAATTTGTATTTGCTAGTGTTGAACTTTGACCAAAAAACATGTAACCTATTTTTGACCCCAGAGTCACACATGCACCTTGAACAAACTTGTTGTCCATGCCAAAATGTTACTTCATATGCAAGCATGAAGCAAGTTTAAATTTCCCTCCTTTACCCCCCTCCCCATCTCAGAGGGCTAAGCCCCTATAAATCCCCAAATCTTCTTCCAAATGGCATGCTTTGTACCAAGTTTGGTTAAAATTGGTTCAGTAGTTTTGGAGAAGAAGTCTAAAATAAAGAAAAGTTTATGCCGCCGCCACCAACAGAGAAGTTGATTATGATGGATATATCTAGCCCAGAGCTGCTAAAAGAAGTTAAACATTTCTAAGAAATATATTTTGCTACCTCTAAGTCAGATAATTCAAGCCCTGTATGTACATTAAGTACATTCTGTAATCATGCAAATCTGACGTACTGTATAAGTATATCTTTATTTTCAAGTCTTGCACTTAACATTTTTTGCTAAAGTAGTATGCATATATATAGCTTGTGTACTAGTATAATTTGAATCTCCTTAACATATTTCATGTTAAATGAATGGTCTTAATATATATATATTTATAAAATCATGAAATGTCAAACAGAATCCTTGTGTAACTGAAGTGTTGATCTGACCTGGTACTAACATCTTCCATAAATAATTACTTTACCTCAAATATGTAGGATTATCACAATCTTCCATATATTATAATTACTAATAAATACTTTACCACAAATATATCAGATTTATCACCATACATTGTACATGCATATACCGGTATATATATCATATAGTTAAAGTTAAGTTTTCTATAAATATGTACATGTACATGCATGTATACTGTACTACAACAACTCACTATATTGTTCACATGTACATGCACATGTCAAGGATGATTTGCATGTAACATGTTGGTTTTCCTCTAAGCAAAACAACATTTTATTATAAGATTTGATAAGTTATGGTTAATAACTTGATACAAAAGATCAGTGATTGGGAAGGTGAATGCAACATATGGGACTATGACCCCATGTCACAAAAAAGTATGGGCCATTTTGAAAATCAATGGGCCATTATCAACAAGCAATGGGTCCTTCTAAAGATGGCGGATAGAAATTTAAACATATAACATTTTTTAGAAAATTAGTTTTTAACTTTTTAATTCTCAGCCTGTCAGACCATGTTACTGTTGTAGTAATTGCACATTTGTTTTAAGGAGTATTTTTTGTTTTTGTGCCATTGCATTTGTTGTCCCATTATTCTGAAGGCTTGTGACATTTGATGATTCACTTCTATATATGTGATCTGAAGTAGCTTCGTGCCTTGTCATTGATGATGTTTTGTAAGTTTTGCAGCCACTTGTAAATGTGTTTATTTTACCAGATGTCATGCATTGTTTACAGAACATTTTACCATGAATTTTTGATCAACCATGGCCATAATTTGTTCCACTGGCTTTGAACTTTTCGCGTAACAGTTTCGGTTTTCTCACTCTCAGAACTGACAAACGACGTATTTGCGATCTCGGTAGTACTTTCAGTTTCCTCCAAATCATTCGAGACATCGAGAACAGATTTCTTTGGTAGTAATGACGTGAAAAAGGAAAGTGTTCTTTGATCACTTGAAAGTTTAATTCTTTTTCGTGGTGGCATGCTGCCGATCCGTCAGTATCATAAACTGTCATGCAATAAATATAAGCATGTGCAGTTGCCAAAACATCAACATGCATTGATAAAACACCATCGCTGATTGGTTAATACCCGTGCGTCATTGACTTAATCCCCCAATCGAATACACTATCCCAGGCATTAATTACTGCTACAAAAGAACTCGCCAAAATCGATTGAGGTTTATCATCTAAGCCAATCAAAACCTTTATACATAAGCGAGTTTGTGTTAATATAAAAAAATAAACAAAGCTGACATCAACAGAAAACTGCCTGGAAAACATGTTGCGCCGTAGGGCGCATACCTGCCGGTGTTTATGCTACAAAATCGGAAATTATGTGCAATTTGCGCAAGGCGCACGTCCTTCCCAATCACTGCAAGATTGTTATTCTATTTGTCTATTGTACATGGCTCAGCTAGATAAAATTGGCAAATAGAATAATTATCAAGTGTGTTATTTACCATAACCTGTTAAATTGAGTGCGAGAACTGCTTTCTCACATAATAAACCGTCTTTAAAACTTGGCATTTTTACGTTCATTAGAAATAATTTTTTAAAACAGAAAATACCAAATACTTATTTATCATTGCATGAAATAAGGTCAACATGACACTGACGACAGTAAACTAGTGTGACGTTACTCACTAAATTCAAAAGCCTATCACTCATCAGTGTGACAAAGGAAGGTACTGTACAGCCAGTACTGACATAATTTATGTATGATCATCAGTGTGACAATGGAAGGTACGGCCGGTACTGACATAAATTATGTAAGTGATCATGATCATCAGTGTGACAATGGAAGTTACGGCCAGTACTGACATAAATTATGTAAGTGATCATCAGTGTGACAATGGAAAGTACGGTCGGTACTGATGTAAATTATGTAAGTGATCATATCATTACCATATTATCAAATATTAATAAAATGCAACATTTTAATGAAGCTTAAATTAGTGTTCATGAAATTATGACTAGATTAGAATTAAAAGAAGATCTTTGCTACCAAATTTTACATTTTCGGACCCTGGTTCTATGCTATGTTTCCGTCCGAGAGTGAAATGTGTTGCCATGTTGCTTGTGTAACATGTACATGAACAGTTACCGCTTTTATAACTATCTTCAATATAATATAACCAGCATATTATTTTTTCCCTTCTCATCTACATGTACATCTACATGTACTCTAAAACAAAAATGTTTCCACATATTACTCTTAAATGCTGCTGGTACATGTAGCTTGTATATTTTAATTTTAGACCGCAACATGCTGCCGCCAGTCTGCTCGGTTGCCATTTTTGTTTGGGTATATATACATATACCAACCACCAAAGCCAACTGTAAAGAACCAATACCAAACCACAGTTGTATCGTGAACCACACTGTCGCTAAAAATTGTGGTTTAACCCCTATTCTTTACCTATAAATTCTATTCTACTGTATATACAGTACAGTCATTGTTTTTGTGATCCATATACTGCCAATAAGTCATTGAAGGCTACTTTTAATATTCGCATGATTTTAGAGATCACAGGTCAATATCAAAATTTTATTTATGACCATGAACATAATGAAAAACAAGAGGCCCATGGGGCCTTAACGGTCCCCTGAGTATTCTTTTTTTATTTTTGAAAATGTACTTAACTTTACCCCTTTTTGCCGCCAATGAGAACTGGCCCTTTTTATTTGTAAACTTGAAGCAGCTACCTAATAAATGGCCATGTTAAAATTTTACTCCTGGACGTTGATTGATCCATGGATCCAATCTTAATGTTCTGGAAACAGCTATAGTAATATGGGGATGGCATAATGTTTGGTCAAATTTGGCCAAGCAGCTGAGT
>JAUMGZ010090671.1:0-17981 GCA_032359645.1 Pododesmus macrochisma
TGAGACGTCAAGCTCGGGATCATATTAGCTAACTGAGACGTCAAGCTCGGGATCATATCAGCTAACTGAGACGTCAAGCTCGGGATCATATTAGCTAACTGAGACGTCAAGCTCGGGATCATATCAGCTAACTGAGACGTCAAACTCGGGATCATATTAGCTAACTGAGACGTCAAGCTTGGGATCATATCAGCTAACTGAGACGTCAAGCTCGGGATCATATCAGCTAATTAAGACGTCAAGCTCGGGATCATATCAGCTTACTGAGACGTCAAGCTCGGGATCATATCAGCTTACTGAGACGTCAAGCTCGGGATCATATCAACTAACTGAGACTTCAAATACGCAAGATATTAAAACTTACACGAATAAACACAAGACTTTCATGAAACTGAGACACAAAGGTCACAGGACCTTAGATAACTGAAGTGATAATTAAAGTTAACGTTGCAGAAAACTGAGGGATTATGTTATCAAGATCCTAGTAAATCTGAGACTATAAGTGTTGTAAGACATGTTCATAAATTTACAAAAGTTTATAATTGGTTGCTTGACTCAAATGTATTCCCGTAGTTTGTAAATAAGATATTGTGCATCTATACGCACAGTTATTAATGACCTGCATGTACGGTATAGGGGCTTATCGTAACGTTAATACCTGGCACATAAATGTTACTTCGTGCTACATGCTTACGCCTATCGGTGGTATAATTCAATTTGTCTATGTATTGTTTATTTATGAGGAGTCAAGCAGCTAGATAATTAATCGAAGGTTTGGACATAGATCAACCGAATAGGTATATACGTTCAGAGTTAAAATAATTAAATCTCAACTTCCTGTAATTTCCTGGCCATTAGATGCATGAACTCTTCGAAGTCACTTTTTCATTTCCGAAGTCATAATATTGCAAGATGTGCTGACTTCTCGGAGTTCCTCGGATTTCTCGGAGTTCCAAAGTCATTACAGGACTGTTCACACTTGATTGTCCAATGTCACAAGTCACGTTTATATTTTGGAGTTCCAGAATATGACGTCTTAACTATACTTATTTTCGGACAAATTGGTAAGCACACACGTTACTAATTTTGGAACTCTTTGGAACAAAACATCTGTACATCTAATATTTGGAATCCGGATTAAAATGTTTCGTTAATTAGAATTGTCGTCCTTATGGTTATATCTTTATATCGATTCCCCCGAAGAGATAAATAATAGCAAATGGTGTTATTATATGAGTATATAATTAAATTAAAAACCGAGGCATTCAGAAACTATCGCCAGTTAAAGTTTCTCTAGATTTCAGTATAACTTAAACAATTAAGTCGATAAACTGGGTTGAAAATTTCAGAGAAAAAAATTCGTATTAGACAGAGTTATGCCCCGTTTTAATAGAAATTAACTCTTGCCAATATTTTATCGGATCCCTCGAAATTGTCGATTTATAATGTTTTTTCCTTGATTTCAGACACCATCTTTCATCCATTGGGAACAGATAAGTATGACCTGTTAATACTAAAGTATATATTCTTTCGTCAAGTATAAAAAGTAGCTATATTTAAACATTTTCATCCATGAGTATTTTATATAAACTTTGTCAATTCAATATATACTTATATAATATATATATATTTGCCAAACAATTATATTTTGATCTTTTTTCTTTCAAAATTCACTCTTTCAAAAATATCAATTAAAGCCTTAAATTGCTCACGATCTAGACAACTCGCGCGGTAGAATTGTTTTTTTTTCAAAATGGAAAATGGTACCAACTTTGTAGAAATCTATCGAGAAAAATTGACATTAACCAGCCACCTTGAACCCAATTTAAAGCCAGAAATTGTTATTACCAGTGCCGACGGACTGAAATGAATTGCTTTATTTTATCGTACACTGCCGCTATAGTTCATAACATCGGAGTTAAAATCTAGTTTACGACTAGTAACGAGTAAAATATGAGCATACCCAACGAGCGATAGCCGGTTTATTGCGTTTTTATTCACTTGTATGCTAATAAATGAGCGGAATTTGCAAGGCAGATCATTTAGTTATAAACGGTAATAAGTTAATTCCGACAGTTGAACAAGTAATCGCTGCAATACGTTAATGTTTAACAAGTGTTCCTGACACTGTCTGACCAGCGTAGATATTATCAATGTTTATTGGTATTGGTGGGTAAAAAAACAGCAATCTACGTAATGATACATAAGTTAAAAAAAAAAACAACAAAGCGCTAATTATCGCACAATCTTAATTTCTCATTTCTAGTCACGGATATAAACATAGATGTGACTGTGCCGTGGGCGTTACGTCACTAATATAAGCGCGCTGATTGTAAGTCATATTAAATAGGATCTTAAATAAAAAAAACTATGGTTTGAGGCAAATTTTCACAATTTCCTGTTTGTTATTACTTTAGAATCGGTTAGTTATGAATCTTTTAATCTCATTGTCATGGATATACTAGTGCAATCATTCTATCTCTCGTGGGGACTTATGCACTTAATCCATTCGCAGATTAAAGTTGCTTATTACCCTTTTATATGCCATCAGGGATAATATAATCAACTTCATCAAATTCTCATATCCTCTACTTTATTATTGATATTAATGCGTTGAAGTATTTTGAAAGAAATTAATACATTAAAGTGTTTTGGAAGGAAATTTCAAGCACCTTTCAAAAAGAAGTTAATGATTTCCTTACTTGGAGTCCTTCTCTGTATATGAGATATACATTTCTGACATGTCGTATAAAATGATCTCGGAAAACACCGGTGCAGAAACAGCTAGTCTCATATACACGTACCAGCGCGGTGGCACAGTTGTTAAAGCGCTTGCTTCGTGCTGGTAGACTGGTGCCTGAATCCCAGGTCGTGGGCTCGAATCCCGGTCGCATCAAAACCCAAGACGTTAAAATTAGGCAATTTTCTCGTTCCCTGCTAAGCACCGAGCATTACTGGGTAGGAAGAGGACTGGTTGGCTCGGTGTCAGGATAATGTGACAGAGGAAAGTAACATGCCATGTATCTGTGGAGTGATATTTCAGTGAGACAGCACCATATAGTCGTCATAACTGCGCACTGTCACAAGCAGATACCGTCTCGATATGACCTATTCGTGAGTTAAAGGGACGCTAAACCCTAATAAATAAACAATCAAAATCATACCAATGAGATCGAGTGCATTCAAAAGTTTCAGCCATACTTAAATCAAAACGCTATGAGATCTAGTGTTAAAGTTGAAGGGAAAATAAGAGAACTACCGAAATGGTGTTAAAGGGGAATACGTCTGAATTGTTTTGCGAAAGACCGTTTGCATTCATAACTGCCCAAAAACAATTCATTAAAAAGGTTTGGACTTAACATTGACATATTTCTGTTGGCTTTTTTATCAGTTTAAAGCGCAACTTGTTAACATAGACGTGTGTGATGGCAGAATGGAAATCTTTTTCCGAAGCAAGTTTTTAATTATCATGAACGCTGAGGCGAGACGTCATGAAACTTTGGGATGTACGAGAAAAAGAACATTGAACCTGGTTATGTACAAGACAAATTGATCTTAGTCTCTGAATGGTGTGCATGTTATATTACGACTCGGCTATCACCTCGTCTTGATATATTTAACACACATACAGTCCATTGACTGAGATAACTCTAGTACCGAAATAGGTACTGTACAATATAATGTAAGAGAAAAGTTATGTCCTAATGTCAAAAACTATATAAAGCTTAGGATCCCTAATGAAGAATAACATAGAAGATGAAAGTAAGAAATAACCAAGATATACCTCAAAGGGTATAATTCATGCTTCGATGTATGATTCCTAGCTCGCCGGAATTGTCAAGATGCTGCATTTGGTTTTGTCCATTAGTTGACTTGATTGTTTTCACATGAGATGCTGATCACTATAGAATTTGTATGTCTCTAAGTAAATACTATGCACTTTTAAAGCTATTGTTAGCAATTGTTTTCTCGTTTGTGTTTCTTTCAGTTGGGGTAAAGAGCAACATATGTCACTACTTCTTGCACGATTAACAGGAATATTTTCACCTCGTTAAATCTTTATATATGTAATCGGATTTAAAGCAGACGAGAGAAGATGTTGCAGGTGATTACGTGTGTAAAACGCTCATTGCGAACAGGTCAGAGTGATTAAGTGGAGCGCGAGTCTTCAGACGAACATAACACGTACATACATTTGTATCACAAGTAATAGCATTTCCAAAAGATTGGGCGTCTTTTAGCGCGTTTTATTTGACTGATAAATTAAAGATGGTTTTTGTGCAGTTTGTTTTTCTTACTGCTTGAATGTTTGCAATGGCGCACAGCAGATATCCAGTATATTAAAATCCCAGTGGACACTAACAATATTTATATTTGGGACTATACATTTAGGAAAATAACATCTGAATGATACATATAGATGAGCGAGGAAAAGGCCATAAACCATTAACGTACAGTTAAAACACAAACAGTAACACCACCAACATTTTCGAGACTGGTTGTTGTCAGGGGCGTAACAAACGATTTTTCCATGTGTAAGCCTTATGATCAAATGTGGCCGCAGCGCTAGGAGAGAGAGGGTATATGGGAGGGGGTCTCCCCATTTCCCATCGGTGGGGGTCTGGGTGGTCTCCCCCAGGAGAATTTTGTTTTCTAGAACGCCTGAGACGCGTTCTATCGTGTTCTGGCGTCAGTTTCAATGACTCTTTTTAAGCAAGAAAATATCATGTTCCACTATTACTTCACAAATATGTGTAAGCCCGGGCTTTTTTGCTACAAATAGGTTATTACGCGCCTGGTTGTGTTATGTTATAGCTAAATCTTAATCTTGGATATCATCTCACACACTTATAGGAACTTTATTTCATTCTTGTACATATTATTTTATCTCTTGTACGCCAAATATTTGCAAGCGTGTAGCTTTAAAGGACGCATATACATTATATACTAGTTTGTCAAATACATGATGTAAAGAAATGAAGCCGAAGCTCCCCGGTCTTTCTCGTCGTCTGGGGAAATAAGTCCATTTATAAGTCGTGTACGTTTTCCATGTTTTACTTTAAAGGTTCACATACATGCCATTCTCCAAACAGAGGCTCGCTTCCGGTTGTATAGAGAAGCGACAGTAGTAGAGCCTCTGTTTTGAGATTGCATACATGCATGCACTAGAGCTTTAGTATTTTGATTTTCATTTGAATGTCAGCATAAGAGCTTTCGCATGTTGTTTACATCAACAAATTTTTCCACGACTTGCCCTCACAATACAAGAAAATATAACGAAAGGAAAAAATATGGCGGTTCAATCGATCGCTTTAATTTTCAAATGCTCACATTTTTTAATTTTTAAGATAAAAATGTACACTTTTCGCGATATACTTTGATTTCGTTGCATTAATAGTCTTCGTTTATTGTGAAATTGCCATGCCAAATTGTACCCAAGCAGACAAATCAATGTTTGATGCAGACAACTGATCAACTTCCTCCAATTAGTTCCGGAAGTGGTGAGAAAACTATCAGACAAATTTACAGGTAGGCTCTGATTGGGCAGTTGCTACTTTAGTTTTTTAATTGCGTTCGAAATATCAACACAGCATATGGTTTGGACATCATGTTGACAGAAAAGCAAATACTCATCATCGATATTGTTAAAAAGTATCACAATGCCCTAATTGTTGGACAGGATGGGACAGGGAAACGTTTTCTTAGTTTAGTTTTCTCCCCACTTCCGGAACTAATTGGATGATGTTGATCAACTCTCTGCACCAAACATTGATTTGACTGCTTGAATACAATTTAGCATGAACATTTCACGATAAACGAGGACTAATAAGGTAACGAAATCAATTTATGTTATGAAAAGTGTACCTTTTTTCTGAATAATTAAAAATGCAAGCATTTGAAAATTGAAGCAATCGAGTGAGCCGCCATTTTCCCCCTCGTGTTACACCTTCTTGTATTGTAAGGGCATATCGAGGAAACATTTGTTGATGCATAAGCTCTTATGCTGACATTCAAATGAAAATGAATCAAAATACTAAAAATGCTTGCTCTGTTTCTTTGAATCCCTAATACAATATTACGTTATATTTATTAGCACATGTCTCTCTAAGCCTGTATTGCGCGTTTGTCAGGTTCACTGTACTTTGCCTATGAATTAAAATGATTACAACGTTCTAAAATAACGTGTCTTTTATTCATAGTTTTCGCACTTCGTCTGCAATCGCTTTACATTTGATTCAGATTTCTGGCATATGCAAGTATCATTTTAGAGTATCCGTATCCATTTGTATGATAATATGCGTAGCGTGTTCGGGAGTAATAAACTGTTAATTTACATGGTTATTTATTCCCGCGCCGGTGTTATCGCAATTTCTTTCGAGAAAAAACGCAAATTCAGTTGTCCAATTACCGTGCGAGAAAATCGTTTAGTCCGCATCTCAAAATAGAAGTTTTTTTCTTTGTTAACTGATTTTTTACCAATGTGGCGAAAATAGATGTAAATCATTCACTCTGGTGACAAAGGCCCACTTTTGATTCTATGAACTCCTGACCAGTATTAACGACCATGCATGTTGGTCGTCATAGTACTGCACGTGGTGATCACATTCACGATATAAATAGTTATGACACTGCTATATAAAACTGTCTCCTGGGTTCTGCTTTGAACTTTTATTTTTATAAGCTATACATTTCAAACAAGTACGGGTGTTATACATACGGTCACATTAACACTTGTGTATGATATGATAGTATGATTTAGGTGGCGGTTCGGGGCAAAAGATGGACATACATTAACGCGTTAAAAAAGGGAGCGCGTTGTTTTCCTTGTCTTATGCGTTAGAATGTAACTGTTTTTGCGTTAAAAGTACCATGTTAGGCGCAAGAATACAAATCTAAAGCGCTATTTTTATAAAGTAAAAGTAACGCGCTAGAATGTGCTTCTCTTGCGATAAAATCTACATCATACGCGTTAGAAATCATGGCACATCCGACGCTTTAGAAAATGTATGTAACCTCACATTGTGTAGAAGTCGGGAAATTTAAGCACTGTCATTCAGGCGCTTAATGAACACAGTCGCTCGTCACACCTCGGATGTAACTACTGTTACACTCGGGTAATAAACAGAGGATAGAGGAATGTCGTCATGCCTAAATCATGAAGACGTTTGATTAAAGGCGGGCATGTTAAAACGCTTATATAAGAAAAACACAGATTTCCCAAGACACCTGATTTAGTCATTGTATGGAGTGCAAAATCAAAACAAATGTCATGGTGCATGCTAATGACTAGTGTTACGCTAACAAAGACATTCGAAATACTGGTTTATCACGCAAACATGTTATGTATAGAACTCGCTGCTTTCGTAATAAACTGCTAGCTTTCAGAGTGCTTCCTTACTTCGTTGTGTAATTTATTTCCTTTGAGCATAGAAAACCCGCAAAAATATACAATTATTGCCGTCTTTTTTACTCACTAAATCAAAACAAAAGATATCCTTGTTAATTTACGAACCAAAACCGTAGCCTTGGGAAAAACATGGGAAATTTATGAAGAAAAAATGCCCAAGATATAATAGAAACGAAACGAACATACAACTTGAAGAAATATAATCCTATCATTTATAATGAAAACAAATGTTATCTAGTCTCTTGTAACTCAGCATAAGAGGATTTTTATCTTGTGCGAAATGAAACTTTTGAGATACAATGAAATATGCCTGTCTGTTCGTCCGTCATCCGCCTGCCTTTCGAACATCTTTTTGAGCTTTATCATTAGTGATAAATCACACGATGGTATGAATTATGACTTAAGTCAAGGGATGTTTGACATAATTTCATAAGGAATATAAGACAAACTTTGGGTTCTAATGAGGCAGTTACAGAGCCGGGCGGATTAAAGCGTGTCAACTCTGGTTATCAATAAGCATGACTTATGTCATGTTGGCGTTGAAATGTGAGACAGCAGGAGGAAGAAATACCTCCCCGGTGTAAAGTATGACCTAGCTGTCAACTGTCTACTCCTTTGTTCACAATACTTCTCTGCAGTATGACAATCAACAATGACAACTAACTGTTATTTATGCTCACGTACACGTGGACGGCACGCGCCTAACAATGTTATGAGAAGACAAGGTCTCCCGTACTACATATTTTCTTTTTTCCTGTGTAGATACGAAAGTAAGATATCTCTTTGATAATCTTTATGTCACAAAAACTTAGAATTATTACCCATGACAGGCTTGGCTATAACGTCTTTGTAAACATTTTTTAACAGATTTGCATAAAATTTGCAAGGGAAAGCATTAAATGTATAAATAGTCACTACGACTCGATTGTGATAAAACTGGTTGATTGTTATACGTTAACTATCTTGAGGTAATCAGCATAAGATTTTAGCAGACTATAAAGGGAACATTTTGCACAGATTAAACTGACTAATACGTCTTCATGGCCCTACCAAAATCTACGTTCCCATGACAACAGTTTAAAACAAGCATTTGTGTATAACGATAACAAATTCTTAACTACCACCAAATACTTTGAAATGATATTATACTCCGTATCCGCTTATTGTGTCCAAATATTTTTGCCGTTCAAGGCTTTACCTCTTACTTGATTGTTTCCAAACGTCGTAACTTTGCTACAAACATAAAACACAAGCTCTTTACCAAATTTCTGCACGATCTGTCGTCATTTCTCAATACTTTTCCATATTTAAGACTATAGAAGAAAAAAACTGTCAAAATATCTAAAAATGGCTATATAACTATAAAGAATGTTTTAGCATAGGGTATATAGGCAAAATCAAAATAGGATGACGGATTATGCTGATATTTGGTTTGAGTTTGGAAGCAATCGAGTAAAAGATAAAGCATTGAAGAGCAAAAACATTTGGACATTATAAGCGGATGCAGAGAATAGTTAAAACTTTGTACATGTACATAATATATGAACAGCTGTTTTTTGTATTATTTTGTTGATATAATACGACGTTGAATGCTTTTGGAAAGACTTCATGATCTGACATCACTTTTGAAAAGATATCTTCTGATACGTAACACTTTGGGACAGATATTTTTAAAGTGAAAATTGTAAATTAAAAGAGAAAACCTACCCAATAGACTAACAGATTATAGACCGGCATTAATACCCGTAAAAAGCCTCTTTGTGTAAAAGATATTTAAAGACAGCTATCTCCGGCTGTTCTCCCCACACATCACTAATACTAAATGTATATATATATAGTTTTATCTTAAACAAAAATTACTAAAAAATGATTTATGCTTTAATTATCTTTTGCGTCCACCACGCACTCCAGGTAATATTCCATACGAGGAAGATCTGGTTTTAACTTAAAGAAGAAGAAGTGCCGTGATGTAATTTCGTGACCCCTGACCTCAGGAAACAAATAAATATAGAGACACGCGCACGGAAACGTTGTCGTTCAGCTACATATTACACAACGCAGACGATGAAAACTGGAGCTTGTTAGATTAACAGACGACAATTGAGTCAATATTGGATCCATATTAACAGATGGAAGAAATTGAAGAATGAATTATGGTAGCGACGGAATCAGGACATTGCTTGTTTTCTACTAAACAGGTTTACGGTTGGGATGTGATCACGACTCTCACTTCTGACTTTTCCTGTTTAAAAGTAATTAGTGATGGCGTGGAGAACCCAGCTCGATAATTCAAATGTACAGGTTTTTAATGTTTGGTGGCAAAACGAAGCGACAATGAACCTTGGTTGAATATTCAAATTATATCAATAAAATCAATAAAATATTTTATTATAGTGTCATACACTGATATATACATAAAACTAACTCTATACAAATGCAATTTAAAACTATATCAACACCCAGCCAACTCTGACTTATAAGACACTTAAAACCTATTAACATTACTGTTATTAAAACAATATTATGTTAGTTAACTGCATAAAACAGGACCATACTCACAATCTTATTAAACCTTAGTTACATACTCCAAGTAATGTATAGAACCAAATATTAAATTATGCAATATTAAGACCTAACATAATCGCTAAATCATGTTTAATGTTAACTGCTTAAAGCTGATTTTGTACATATATGCTAATTTAGCAAGACGTAAAATTACCAATGTGTACTGTACATTACTTGCTAATATAGGAAAATTTCAATAAAAGTTTATGCTAAATTACTTTGATAGTGGTGGCATCTATTTACAAAATAAAAACAATACAGTTAAAGCAACGAATACCATTACATTGAGAAATAAGCGAGACATTTAAAATTAGTATTCAACGACAATATACGCTCACGCTATCATACACAGACTTACACTAAGGGTAAAGGTATACAAGGGATACGGACTATCCACACCTCCAAGTTACCTAAACCTGCTTTCATATCCTAACATTCATCTGTCATGTTAATTTATAGTAAAGTTTACAGTAAGAAACGCCTACGCTTGAACATTAAAAATAAAGATTTGGAAAGTTAAAATTGTAGCTGATTGCAGGTCATTAAAAAACAGTAGAAAAGAGTTCATGTGTAAAAAGTTTGGATATAAAACATAAGCACTATTAAAAAGATTATATCTAATATCACTTTAAATTGCACAATCACATACAAAATGAATCTCTGACTCAATAGCTTCGATATTAGAGTCTTTGCAAAACTCACAGTCTTTCATCTAACGGCGTATCGGGGCAACTAAACCGACCAGTCTCTATTGCTAATGGAAGACAACCTAACCGTGTCTTTGCTAGAATGCTACGGTAATAACGGGGAATTGTATCAATGACATATTGCTCAAAATCTTATCCTTTTTATGCAGTCTATAAGTTCTTAGTTTCCTTGAACCCCTCGGTATATGTTATTTTACAGGTACATGTATATTGATTTCTCTGTCCATCTGTACAAGAGCCAATGGGTCTTTTCACACATCATTTGTCTCTAAGTATATACTACATCAATAAAACATTATACAGTTAATTTATACCCTTTCGTGTAGTAGCCGTAGGCCCCCAGACATTCGATTCAATCAATAACGCCTCCCCGACATTGCCCAGGTTCCGCGACAACATATCCTAGAAACGTCTTAAACTCGATTTTTTTTTTAAATGTTCGTACTCCGGTTCAATTTCTTGTCAGTAACAATCTCACTAAGCCAAATAACCAAAACCTATGTATAATTCGAAACCGGAGTGAATCAACTTCACAATCATATATACCATTCCTACCAAAGTAATTAATTAACAGTGTAACAGCTCTTCGAAATTTATAAACAAAATAGACCTTCCATTTCCCGTAATTGATTGGCAATGGTTGTCTTGGAGTGAATAAATCTCTTTCCTGTGATTGGTTGACACCAACGACACCAACAAAATATAACTTTCGTTTTGTTGGTTTTTTTGAGCGCCAGCCAATCACAGGAAATATATTTATTCACTTCGAAATTACCACTGCCAATCCAAAACGGGAAACAGAAGGTGTGCTTTGTTTACGAGTAAAGCACCTTTCTGAAAGGGTTTTTGTCGACCCTGGCCAACGTCGGGTAGGTATAATTGATTGAAACGAATACGTGTGCGTAGGCCACGGGAAAACGTTCACCAGGTTTGTCCAAACACGGGGGACAGTTTAGATTATTATCTGTAAAGGCATGATTAACTTTCTTGTTGTCCGAAAAAATGTTTGTATGGACTTATAAAATTCAAACTCGACACATCTTCATTGAATTTTGCATGCATCACGTAAATGGTTGGGTACGTGCGTGCCATGGAAGCAGGGATTCCTTACCGTGAACACAATTTCAACGAATTCCTGGATGTATATAAATTACATTGATTTCGCGGGAAATATAGTCAAACTTGTTTAAAATAATCTTTTTATAGAGAGTCAGGTAATTATAAGTAAACCTTAAAGCGGTGATTCCATCGCACTTGAAACAAATTGTTTAGAATTAACTGTTTTGTACAGCCAGGTTTTAGTACACATAGTCTTAGTGAAAGACTGCCCCCTGTTGAATATTGACTAAGATTTATATAGGTATCGCCGAGTTTCTTCTGCTTGGAAGTCCCATGAGGAATAAATACTTGATCAAGAAAACTTTTATCAGGCAATGTGGTAAAGTCATAGACATAAATGTTGGATAATATATATAATATACCAAGGTTCGCCATAATGTTTTACAGACAGAATTTCGTCATAATGACTCAGAAAGCTATTTATCCATATCTATCGTTTTGTGATTAATTTGTTTTATCCTTAAGCAAATCAGGTGTTCTTTCAGAATGATTTATTTTGAGAAAAAATACATAGAAGTAACGACAAAGACTCAGACCTAAAACCTGTGTAAACTAAACTATTGCCATGTAACTATGATGTAAGAGATAATCGGTCTAAGCATCGCATCATGTATCTACATGTAACCATTGCATATACGTTTAAAATTTGTTATGATTTCTTTGAAACAACATAAATACCGATAAAATCCTAGATCTAAAACCTGTGTAACAATTATTAGTCAGAGGTAGTCAGTTAAACCATTACTTTGTACGTTCACTAACCATCATTTCTCTATATATCTAACTTTTGCGCTATCAAACCATTGCGCCGTAAGTCTAACTGTTGCGTTCTGTATCTAACCATTTCACTATACCTCTAACCATTGTGAAATACATCTAACCATTGCGCTATTTATCAAACTATTTCGCCATTTAGCTAACCGTTGCACTTAAAGTCTAACCAGTGCCCTATACACTATGCGCCAAATGTATAACTAGTAAGATATATGTCTAACCAATGCGCTGTCAACCCTAGTTACTGACTACACTTATTTCTGTATAGAGATTTGTTGTGTTTAAGTGGGCGTGACATAAGATAATAAAAAAATTAGATGCCTGATCGCTGTCTTGTACCTGATAAGGAATGGTCATTTAAAGATGGCGGAGAGTGATCAGTAAAGAAGGTGGGTACGAACATTGAGTATGAAAAATAGCTAAATCTTGTTCGTATCTCGGTTGGTAGCGCTGTTAAGTAGGATGATTTAATAATATTCAGTCATACAAACATAAAATCTACTTACTGATAAGCAGTTAATTAGATTGGTTGGCTGATCAGAGACCATTCCTTAGCAAAGTTTCTAAGTGAGACTATTCCTTTGCCTAAGTTATGATTGAGACCATTCCTTAGCCCAATTTATGAATGAGACCATTCCTTAGCATAATTTTCAAATTCACCGTTACCATTCCATAATATTTTCCTTTTGGTTTATCCGAAAATAACAAAGGTTGAAGTGGAGACAATGAATTGTTTACAAGTTATCAATACAGGTTCATATGGAAATGGAAAGTAGGTGAGATATGGTATGAATTTATAAATAAATGCAAATTATAGGTGAGAATGCCGCTTCGATTTTGCTATCGGAGCTTTGCCAGACTTTGCGAGAGCTTTGTAAGAGATCGTGAAAACTATCATTGACAGTGAAATACGAGCAAGCATTTCTTGTTGAGACTGCTCTATGTCATGGCCAGATACGATCGTAATTTAGCTTTTTTCATACTTAAAGTTGGTACCCACCGTCTTGACTGATCACTCTCCGCCCATTTCTTATCGGGTACAAGGCAGTGTGGATGGAAGTTGTGAACCACTAAACTGTGGTAGATGAATTCAACACGAGATTTAAAAAAAAAATCCTAATATAAGAATTGAGTATAAGAATGTTTTTTCGAACAAAAACCTGACAGTGTGAAAAAAGGTGTATTGTGTATTGTTTTAAATGCAGTAAGAACATGTACTAAAAGAGAGAGAGAGAGAGAGAGAGAGAGAGAGAGAGAGCAGGTTTGAATGTGTATCAGCTACTGACTGGCCCCTGATGAGTAGAAGATCTAGTACAGCGTGGTAGAGGTGCACTGTGCATGGCCGTAACTAGGGTATCATAACAGCCGAGGCAAACCCTGTAAATTTTATGTATTCTTAAAATTATCTACTATTAATGTATGAAATATAGCAATATTTAGGCGAGGCAATTGCCTCGGCTGCCTCATAGGTAGTTACGGCCATGCTGTGCATTGATCATCCTCGTGTATATTTTATCGCACATGTCTCTTCTTGAATAAATCACACATGAAATCTTGAATTGAGATAACAACTTGCACTTATGCAGAAATAAAACATTCCTTAATCATTTGAAACTCGACACTATCCATAAAAAGAGTGTGCATGCGTATCCTTTCGTGAAATATGACTTAAATATTAACTGTGAAATAAGTGCTCTTCTCTTCTGGGGACTACTTGAAGGGGTTTGCAAAGAAGTATTTGTACTTACCGAATATGCAGAGAGCGAATACGATGCCGTAGCTGAAGATAAATATGACGCGAATGTAAAAGTTATCGAAAGGACTCATAAAATGTAACGATGATTCACTTCCATTGTAGATACTATCAAGTGTGGAGTTATTCATGTTGACTAATGTTTTAAATCATGTTAAAATTTTCAGGTAATGTCCAGGTAAAGATCCAGGTAAATATCCAGGTAATGTCGAGAAAATTCCCAGGTTATATCCAGGTAATGTCCGGGAAAGTATCCAGGTAACGTCGGGAAAGTTCCCAGGTTATATCCAGGTAATGTCCGGGTAAATATCCAGGTAAGCAGGTTAAAATCCAATTAATATCCACGTGATGTCAGGTAAATATCCAAGTAATTTTTAAGTAAATATAGGAATGTTGCAGTATTTATAATACAAATGGACGATTTACAACACGAACAAAATACACAGATAAGTTTTGTTAAGTCATTATTTTAATAAAAAAAGTTGTGATTTTAACGACACAAATTATTTGTTGTTTTAAATTTGTTAAACAAACAATTCCTTGTTTTAAATTCGTGTGAAAATCAATTTTCTAAATGCATGTATAAGTTATTGCTTCAAAAAACGCAAACAAGACGTTGTTTTAAATGCACATAAGCGACCTTTTTGTTTATAAATGCCCAAAAAACAAACTAGTGTTAAATAATTCCTGGCTTGGAATGTACATTAAGTCATTGTTTTAAATGCACATAAAAATCCTTGTTATGAATGCGTATATGAATACTATTTTAAATGCACTCACGGGTTGTTGGTTTGAATAAAAAATAAGTTGCACATATAAGTCGTTGTTTTTAACTTCCGGAAACAGTTAATTCAAAGTCTTAAGAATCAAAATGACAAGAAAAACAGTTTTATGATCCATAAATATGACTGAACGAAAACTCGGCACTCAGACATCAATTTCTACGGAGATATAAAAAAAGTACAGTTGTTTGAAGTTCGCACAGTCCACATTGTTTCGCGTTTACATACATGAAGTGATCCGATCCGATATAACGGTTTTGTTGTGAGATGTTTCGGTTATTGCACAGCTGTAATCACTTCGCAAGTCGGTAAAAACGCGAGAACGAGAACAGTTCAATGTTAAACAGAGAAGGCTGCAAAAAAACGTAAAAATATATTCACGTAGGTGTACGAATTAACTTCATAATTAATCTACTTAATAATTCAAAGCTACAGCGGAAGAACAAAGCCGAGATGTAGAGAAGTTACTGACCCTGCGTTATATAACTAGAGAGTATCAGAGCGCTACCTGATCTTATGTACTAACCACAACCAGTGCGGGACAACGCGCGTGTATCGATCAATGCTAAACTATGTTTTACTGTTACTACGCTATGGGATTCTGTATACATGTAAATTAAAGTTTTATACTATTGTTGAAAGCTAAATTGCATTTTAAGAAGTTAATGTTGTGATGCTGTCTATCTTTTCAATCTTTCTCGTTAATTATGCTTTGAAAGTGTTATAGTTTTGTTCCCGACTGAAAAAGAAAACTATCAAATCTATATATTTTAAGTTGTCTGCAATTTCGTAGTGAAAAGAGATGGTAGAAAACAATTGTTACGTAATAATTGTTTAACGTGCTAATTAACCTCTTAATCACTTCTCCTATCGTGCAGTAACAGGTCAGACTGTTTGCGTTGTAAAAAAGCAAGACGATATTCAAAAATACATAAGTCCAAGGACATGGGCAAATATAAGAATACCTGAGGACGTGCATAGCTAAAACAAAAACCAAAAAACATACAATTATTTAACGAAGAAGGAATGCATAGCTTCTTTCTTGGTCGTCACTTCTTATGATTAAGATATCATCCTTCCTATATTCAACTTTCCCACTGTGGGGGCCGCGGTGGCCTAGTGGTTAAAGTCGCCGACTTGTAATCATAAGAGCATTTCACCTCCTTGTTCGATCCCCGTCCGGGGCGTGCTAGTGTGAGAAAGTTGCCAGTGACTTGCCGTAGGTCTGTGGTTCACTCCGGGTACTCCGGTTTCCCCCATCAGGAAAAACTGGCACGTCCGTAAATGACCTTAGCTGTTGATCGGACAATAAGCCCTTAATACAAACAAACAAACAAACTTTATTTCAGTGTTTACTTTTTGTGTTGCCTTTAAAAGCCAAAATAGTTTACTAACATTTGTATGGAGGCGCATCATTGCTATGACAATCTACATGTAGTTGACACATCAAAACAGTACACTGTTAGCAAACGACAATATTTGGAAAGTTACCGGTAATGATAGAATAGACACATTTTAAGACATATAAGTAAATACGTATTAAAGCTATTGTCTGTATATTCTTGACCTATTGACTGTATGCATACTGTATCATAACCTTGATGGAATTTTAAAACCAAAATCACACGGTAACACAAAAACTAAACAATATGAATGGAATATAATACAGATAGAATATAAAGACAAAAAAGGAATAGTGGAAACAATACATAAATTTACATTAAATGTGTTAACTATATGGAATAAATGCTTAATGATATTATCGCAGAAGCTTTATGCGACAAAATGTTAGTTTGAAGACCAACCAACATTTAAAAAAAATATTGTTACGTAACTAACAACGTATGGTAACGAATAAAAAGGTCAAATTCATTACCAACGTACTTGTATTTAGACGAACGAAATGTCTGCCAAAAAGTATCAACTCGATGTTTTGCACATCGATTCTTCCGTAGTTCCGCATGTATTATCATGTTGTAATATAACCCTTTGTCTTTGCTGTCGGTGTGATTTATTATGCCTCTGGATTGAGGTGTATTTATATGATTGTAATCACGAAAGACGACTGACTGTTAGTTGTAAAGAAATCACAACGAACATTGACAAACACATGTCAAAGTATGAATTGGAGTTTTTTTTACTGACTTTGTTCCAATAGAATCACCAATGAAAAATTGTCTGTCATAAGGCTGTACTGAAAATGTCGTAATGGAGGACACATTCAGAGTAAATTACAATTCTTCATATATTTTATTTGGACATAGAAGACGATGTTGTACGTGTAAGATTATGTTGAGGAAGAGAAGAGCAGCGGTCAGTTCCGGGGAGACGTGTAGTTTATGGGCGATGCTCCGACTGTGTGTCGTGTTTTCCGTCCTGGTCACCGTTACATTGCACGATCTTGTGACATTACCTAAAGGTAAGTTATATCTTGTATATTTAATATTTAATATTCACATTTTTGCTTTTTAGTCCATCTGGACCAAAGGTCCAAAGTGGACTTTTCTCATACAAATCCCGTCCGTAGTCCGTCGTCGTCCGTCGTAAACTTTTCATATTTTCGACATCTTCTCCTAAACCACTGGACCAATTTCATAAAACTTGGTAGGGAGTATCCCTAGGGGAAGGGGATTCAGGTTTGTTCAAATGGAGGGGCTGGGCCCCCAGGGGGCTGCACTAGGGGGCCAAAAGGGGGGACAAAATTAAAAAAAATCTTCTAATAAACTAGAAGGCCTAGAGCTTAATGTTTTGGTATGTATTATCCTTAGGGCCTGGAGAAATAAGTTTGTTCAAGGGGTGACCCTGGGGTCAAAAATAGGTTACGCGTTTTGGGGTCAAAGTTCAACACTATAGCAAATATGTTAACTTTTCAT
>JAUMGZ010090782.1:0-17977 GCA_032359645.1 Pododesmus macrochisma
GGGTTATTTGTGATCACAATTTAATTTCTTCTCCTAAAACACTAGACAAATTTAATTTAAACTTGGTAGGACGTATCTCGAGGGTAAAGGGATTCAAATATTCAATATTCTTCTTATTTACTAGATGGCATTGAGCCAAGTGCGTTGGTATATAGTAACTTGAGGGCATAAAAAGCAAGATTGTTCAAGGCATGCACTAATGTGATATATTTTAGGGTCAAATTTCAACTCTATATATATAGCAAATGTGTTATCTTTCACATTTGTGACATCATGTCTAATACTACAGGACTAATTCCATCATAAATTGGCAGAAAACATACATAGGGGAAAGTGCTTCAGCTTTGTTCAAATGATATTAAGGATCTTGGTCCCCAAGGAGCACAATTTTGGGTCCGAGTTTGGAAACATTTGACAACATTTAAAAATCTTATAAACTAGAAGGTCTAATAAGCTCTCGATCTGTAGTAAAATTAGGACATGTAGAACAAAGTTTGTTCAAGGCATTCAAGTATTCAAATACCAAAAAGTAGTCATAGGTTTATTAAATACAGATGGACGTTCATAGGCTTCTTGGTTTACTTTCATCAAAACATGACACCATATACACTGAAAGGAAATAGCATAAAAACATGTGACGCCAAATTTAGAGGTACGACAACGGTTGATATTTTTATCAACTGCAGGCGCGACAAATGAATATAAATGTGCACTTATATATCTTTAGAAAGGAGAGATAAAAGGAAAATATATACATATAAGGATAATAGCTATGTGTTGTAGCACGGCTGAGATTTCCGGGTCAAAATATGGGCGATTTCCCATAGGTTCTAGCATAGACGCCTTTGACAAGAACACCCTAAATATAGCATTGCATCATCAAACTAAACTATTCGTCGTGTTGGTAGGGAGAAAATACATTCATTTATGTCATCTCCAACAAAATACTAACTCTTCAGTTCTCATTTCATGTTATAAAAACCCCACTCCCAAATCTTGCAACACAGTATACTGTATACGGTTGCCATACTCTTTTGTTCTCTCGGGGTTCTGTACATGTATTGGCGCCGCCGATGGAATATAAGAGTACGCGATTACTTTATTGCCGATGCTTGCCACGTTATATAAGCCTTAATTATTTATCATGTTGCATAGATGTTCGGAATATATTTGTTGATATTAACTCTATTGTTGGGACATTCTTTAACTACAATCATGTAAAATCTCATCAGAAGAACTCAAAGGAGAACACGTTTAAGCAATTTGAATATGATTTTTCTGTTGTAACATATTTGTACTAAAGAAATGCAAGTAGTTTATGTCCCCAGAGTGTCGAAGAACCATATTTTATTTTATTTATTAATGTTGTATCAACATTTGCTACCTTGATTTGGCATCTCTTGTTATAATGCTGTCAGTAAAACTGTTTATTTGCTTTGCTAACTTTTGTATTTGTATAAAATATTATAAATGTAAACAACAGGCCAAAGGCCTCGGGGGCTCGCGTCATATCCCTTATCTTGATTTCACTATTGAGCCACATAAACTTTGAATTTTGGAAACTAAATTGTTATGTAGAAATCAACAGAAAAAAAACAATTCAACTAGAACTGTAAGTCATAGACTTTCTTGATCTAGTCATCCAGTCATTCACTAGTAATATCTGATAATCGGCAATTGAGATTAAACATGGCAGTGTGGTTAAACAGGGCATGTGGTTAAATCGGGTAGTGTTGTTAAAATGAGCAGTGTTTTTTAACTAGGCAGTCCGGTTAAGTTGGCAAGTGTGGTTAATCGGGTTGTGTGGTTGAACTGAGCAATATGGTATAACCAGACAGTCAGGTAATATCGGCAAGTGTGGTTAAACCAGGCAGTGTGGATACATCAGGCAGTGTGGTTTAACAGGGAAATGTGCTAAAATAGGGCAGTGTGGTTAAAACGGTCTGTGCGGTTAAATCAGCAAGTGTGGTTAAACCAGGCATTCCGGTTAAATCGGAAAGTGTTGTTAAACCGGGCATGGTGGTTAAACCAGGCAATGTGGTTAAACAAAGCAGTGTTGTTAAACTCGGTTGTGTGGTTAAACAGGGCAGCGTGGTTAAACAGGGAAGTGTGGTTAAGCCGGTTAGTGTTGTTCAACTTGGCAGTGTGGTTAAACAGAGCAGTCGGGTTAAACCGGTCGGTATGGTTAAAAATCGTAGTGTTGTTAAACCAGGCAGTCTGGTAAAATCAGACTGTCCGGTTAAATCGTTAAATAGGCAAGTGTGGTTAAACTGGGCAGTCCTGTTTAATCGGCAAGTGTGGTTAAACGTGGCAGTGTGGTTACACCTTGCAGTGCGGTTTAACCGGGCAGTGAGGTGGAACCGGGGAGTGTGTTTAGATTTTCTTACGTTCCTCATTGAAAAAAAGTCTTAAGTAAAAAGTATACTTCAAAATTTGATAAATGCACTTCTTGGCGCTGATGGGTATTTGAACAACTAAACGCTCACATCAATTGTCAACATTATATTTAATCGAGCACAATGTATTTACATCCATACAAATGCAAATATTGCAATAACGTACAGAACAAAACATATACATTCACATGAAAAAAAAGCAGACTGTTAAATAATAAAGTCTCTAATTTCAATCATTTGTCAAAAATAGTATTCTTATTGCATGACAATATTTTACAAATGTATTGGTTCACGGCATTGAGAATTTTGAGTAACACAGAAAATGGTTATGCACTGTAATTAAACCTACCAGGTCATAAAACATAATTTATCTGGACGTTACAGATGTACATAAAATGCAGCAGGCTCTATTACATATACATAGGATCTGTTATGAGTTTGTGTTTCATATACAGAAAGATTCATGAAATGAGTCAAGAATTTTATCTTGATACCATTTAATGCACAGCCCCTTACTAGTTATCTGGCACATAAGTGTTTGGATGAATGGCCTTATAGTGCCTGGTCGTCTGTTCTGAATATATATTATATTATATGTACATGTTTATAAAAGAAACAACAACCATCTGTCAAAATATATAATGTTCATTTAAGAAACACCTCACATCGATGTGTTTATATACAATATATAAAGTCTTTACAAATATATAAGTAATTTACACCGAATTCAATATATGTTTGGGCAAACAAGAATAATTTATTATCAATAAGCGATAAAACATACAATTATCACAGAGGTCAAAATTAATATGCATAATTATCATTCTCAGATATAATGTTACCATGCACACCCTTAACAACAGCATAAAAGAACACACCCACTGCGCGTATAGCTAATTCATGGCAAGACAAATTTTAAAGAGTTGTTTTGTAGGGTTTTTTTTGGTTTTTTATCTCCACCCACCCCCCATTATACCCGGCCTCTTTGTTGGCTTCGTAGCCTTGATTTATCGGGGTCTTATATATTCTGAAATAATTTCCCCTTCGAGTCCGTTGATGGAGGTTTATCTTAAACACAGTAAATTGGTTTTATATCAAATATTAAACCCAAACGTCTCAGCCTGCTGGTTCATTCTGGCGGTGACTTTTTTTGTTGAAGCTATTGATTGATTGTCAATAACCTTTTTCTGTTGATCCTTTGTTTCTTGTCCTAAATTGTAGAGACTTTCGTTAAGTGCTCTTTTCACACGGGTTGTGTTGTAGCTAGACGTGGCCTCTCGCACGAGCTTCCCGCACTTAAGTTGCTATCTTGCCGTTTTAATTTATTTATTGGCATTATTCTCTTTTTTGGTTACTTTGTTAAACTTTTAATTCATAACGACATGTTATATAAGTGCTAATAGTGTTTATTATACTTCTATGGGTATTGTTATATTTTAATGTATAAATATAATTATATTTCATCGAAATTTTGTGACAATGCCCATGTTTTTCTTCAAGTTTTATTTCATTGAAAAAAATTGCTGTTGCCATGAATTCAAAATTATTGTAATACGATTAGGTTGTATGACAGTTATCGTCGTTGCATTGAAATTACTGTACTCCACCGTATTTGTAATTCAGAAATTAATGTCGTGAAGGTTTTATTGTAAGGTGCGGTTTACACGATGAATAAAATTAATCAAAAATGTGATTACAAATTCCTAAGCATAGTGAAAACTGAAATTATATCCTTTACAAATTGATGAAAGATGTGTTTGAACAAGGCTAGGACTGCCTAACAATTTTGCCTCGTACATAAATTTTCATTATATCATTTATAAAACCGTTTTCTTTTCACTTATGGTATATAAAGAGTATAGCCTATTAACAATGGCGTCATGATCTACATATTAAGGATGACGTCACTGTGGCTTTCCTGTATCATCATAATCTACATATTAAAGATGTCGTCACTGTGGGCGTACCTGTATCATCATGATCTACATTTTAAGGATGACGTCACTGTGGCGTACCTGTATCATCATGATCTACATATTAAGGATGAGCTTCAATGCTCCCTGAATTTGACATCCTCCGCACAAACCTCCACATATTCCAGTGACGATTTGATCGGACTGTGTAAATGTCACGTCCACAGATCCATGGGTCCCAAAAGGTTCCCACTTAACCTAAATAGAAGAAGAAGTAACAAGAGATAACTATAGGCTGAGTCTATGTTTCCAATCAAAAACAATGTGTAAGATCAATAGAACAAAGAATATTGACGAAAAACAAACAATACCGTCATCAAAACGTCTACACGAGAATGAACTTGTCAATTAATCGTATCAAATAGGGTCATCTAGTCATCTGTCGCAGTCATATTGTTAAGTTGCATATGTGTGAAATGAATTAAATCAGATGCTGATACTGAAAAAACCAAGGATGAGTGGATTCATCAGAACGAAAACAATATACCAACCAACAACTGCTGCATCACACAATTCAGCACCAGAATAGAATGGACAAAATTGAAGTAACAACTGTCCTCAAGACTAGTTATTCATACGGACCAAATAAGCAGTCTCACACAGCATGAAACCAGATGGTGTATTTAAACCTATTGATGAGGTATTTTCCAACTTCTACTTTAGACAAGAGTTTTTAAGTACAGAAACCTCATTGATAGTATAAAATAAGGATCTCTTACATCCTAATCGTAATATTTCTTCATGATTTACAACACTATACCAAAAGTAAAAATCTAGAATAAAACAAATCATATGTCATATGTTTACATATATAACATTTGCGAATAATGGTAAAAAAAACGACAATTATCTGATTGATAGATACACTTACCATAGGATCAACCCTTAGCCCAGTGTCAGACAAGTCAATTCTAAATGTGCCAAAAGCTTTACAAGGGAAAGTGGGGACGGGTACATATGTACAGTCCTATGCACTACCCAACTGTGGAACAGGCACAAATGGTAGGTTTGTTTGATCTTTTACGTAATCTGCAAATGTGAAGTCACCAGTGTTCACGGTCATCTGCTGTAAATATAATACAATATACAATATAAGATGCGGCGGCAAGTTGTTGTTTATTGGGTTTTTACTACCCACATGTTTACCCTTATCCCGCCAAGCGCGACAATTGTCGTTTTACGTTCCTCATCTCTACTGCCAAACGCGACAATTGTCGTTTTCGTTTTTCTTGTGTTGCAACTGCATGTTGTTTGGCGGGTAATTCCCATTCGATAGTTAATGATATTCACACGTGACTAAGACAATCTAACCTCATTTGTCAGTTAAAAGTAGCCTGGTTTAAAGCTTAAAATAACCTGTCTTTTTTGGAAAATATCTGACAGATCAAATTTGTTGATAAATTGCGCCGTGCTTTACCGATTCGTGTAGAACCAAGCGACGTTTGGTCATTAACTGCGATGTGAATATTACTGGTTTGGATGTTACTTCAATAAATCTAAATAAAGATGTGAAAGTAATCGGTAAATATTTGTTTTAGTCAATAAAAATCAGTTTACAGGCACAAAAGAACTTCAAACTTTCACGCGGTAACAAAAAGTCAAAATCTGCCAAAATGTCTTTTACAGTTACGACCTCGTTTGTGCTTATTTCTGCTGTTTTTTAAGATTTTGGAAGTTATTTCATCAATGATTGCTTTGTCTAGGAATAATTGTCCAATAATATAATTATTTCGACACATTTTTCTAACAGTTTTTTTACAAATCGATCGCATTTTCTCGCAGTCAACGTAGCAGACGATTTTGACCGGCCATATCGGACAGGTAAGCCAACTTGTATTTTTGGTCATAGTGAGTTATGTTATTATCAAGGACTTATATATTAGTAATAGCTTTAACACTGACAGATATAAGGGTGCTTTTATTTTATACTTTTATTTAAATTTGAAGACGAATTTCTCTACCAAAGACGATAAACTTTGAACATTTCTACTAAACTTACCTGTAGTTTTACCTGTAACTGATTACATATATATTAATAATTAATTAATTAAAGTTCCTTTTAAGAGCTTGTTAAGCAGTTTCATTTTGTTTTGGTTCTAATAAATTATTTACAAGATCAAAAAAGTAATAGTTGTTTAAAGTTTGCGGTAAATGTTTGTTGAATTTTCAATAATTACTTGGCGGTGAATGTTGTATTGTGTATTTAGTGGTTGGCGGGATAAGGGTTAAGACATGTCGAGACAATTTCTGTTTGTGACATATACAGTTGGTGACTTAATAGTATTGTCTCCCTTAAAAATTACGCCGCAGATACAATGACATGTCGCTTCACTCACATTTCTGTTTGTGACAATGTACACAGTTGACGACTTAGTAGGGTGGTCTCCCTTAAATATCACGCCGCAGATACAATGACATATATAGCGCTTCACTCGATCACATTATCCTGACAAGGAACCAAACAATCCTTCACATACCCAGAGCTGTCGAGAAGTCAGCACTGAGGTTAGTTGACTTTAAAGTCTTAGGTGTGACGCGGCCTGTGGTCGAACATCCGACTCCAGCACACGAAGCAAACGCCCCAGCCACATGGCTTCGCATGCCGCGGCTGTCAGATGTGGCGCAAGTGTTACGACGTAGCTCTAATAAGCAACGACTTCTAGTTTAAATCTGGCACACGCGTGATGATACTTTGTTGCTTTTATTTGATTTGATTTTGTTCATCATTTAAAATATGATTAATTCTTGAGATAATACGAGTACATATACAATGTAAAACTGCATACGTATGTTGGACTTTTCTTATACACATAATAATAATCAATAAGTTGCACAATATTACAAAATATATAAGACTGACAAAGACCATCATAGCATATGAAGTGACTTTACAAGAAAGCAAAATATAAATTTAGGAAAGGTGACGAATGAGTCAGGGGAACTGATTATCAAGGAAAGCTCCAATATACATAACATGAAATCACAAATATATTCTTCCACGGATCTACTTAGTGCAGCTCAACCGGTTAACGGGAACAACAAAGAAGAAGATGAATTAATTTGTTCTCCAAAGACATAATGGTTCATGATAGTAATAAAAGAAATACAAAATGTGTTTTGCTTTCTTGTTATGCTATGATAAGCAGAGTAAAGCTACATTTCTTCATATACATATTCCCTTCCTCAATAAACGATTCTGATTTTTTCAAAGTATTTGTTATTATTTGATATCTTTCTTAATTAAAGGCAATATTGAAGTTATTACTATGTTTGCCAAAGTGTTGTTACATCTTATATTTATGAGTATGCTTATGACCAGGAATGTTTTATCAAAATGTTACAAGATCGTAAAAGTGCAGATCGTTTTATTTTTAAACAATATTATTAATATCACCATAAGATTAAGATAATCGAGTACAGACAATAATAGTATTGCAGTGAATAAGATGTGTTTGGGTCGTTAGATAAGGTAAATTTAGTATATTGTATATTTGGATATTTAAGACAGTGTTTTATTGATAGAGCGTTTGGCTACGTGTTCTGCTTTGATGGGGGTTCAAATCAAAGCCGTGTTAAACCTAAGACGTTTAAACTGGGTAATTTTTTTTCCTCCCTGTAAGTGCTCATCATTTTTAGGTAAGATAAAGACTGTTTGCTCGGGATCAGAATAATGTGACCTAGAAAATTATCATATCAATGTGCCTGCGGCGTAATATTTCAGTATAAAAGCAATATTAAGTCACCATCAGAGCACACTGTGAAAAGCAGACACCTTCTCGATATGACCTAGAAATAATTTGAAGGGACGTTAAACCCCCCAATAGAGCAAACATTTTAGACAAATAAATAACATAAAGTGCAACTCACGTCAATATTAATTCGAATCTTTGAAAATTCAACGGTTTTTGATCCTGGTATTGAAGCCCATGTACATGGATTACTGGACGATAAGGAGTCCATTCGGTTATACGCGTAGTTAGGAGCATGTAGGGTGATGAATTCCTGGGGGTTATCTGTTTGCATGTTATGACAGAAGACCTCCACCGTGTCACCATTCAATAGTTTAGGAGATAGGACATATCCACCGTCTGTGTGTACGTTCTTCATAACCTGACCCTGGTTACACGACGAAACAGCTGAAAAAACGACAATAACTTCACATATTTAAAATTGAGATACATTAAACAAAAAGTAAGTGTGAAAAACTAAGACGATATTTAAAAGCCATTTATACTTTAGATTGAATACTTCAAAGCGATAAAGCGAGTTTCCATAACGAAATTGTCTCGTTATTTAACACCTTTGCTTTCTAGTGATTTTTTTTCTAGTGTATTGATTATCATAAATACTATACCTAATATATATAGTTCTGTTAAATGCATATACCTTCCTACCATACTTTGTTGATAAACTTTCCGTTTCTGTGTCCACAGATCTACCTTTCCTGATCCTATATAGTAGCCTTGATGGGCTGTTTTGTGTTTTCGTTTGTGTTGCGTTTGCTTAGTAACCTACTTAAGATAGAATCTGTAATGGTTGCAATGACACTATAATTTTTCAAAAGTTTACTTCGTGGGAACACATAACGTATCCTTTTATCAATTACATTTTATCAATATTTGCTTGGTTTAGTATTATCATGTGGTCATATGAAAATGGCTTATGATACGTCTTTCAGTTTTGATTTTGGTATATAAAGTATAAACGTTGACCTTACGTGAACACGCGTAATTCAAAGTTGTCCACTGTCTGTTGCGTAAACACTGTATTTCATTTTGTCCATCACCCACGGACATTGCATCACAAGTGTACTGTCTCTTTGTGCCAAACGTTTTAGGTCCAGATGAAACTGTTGCATGTTTAAGTGACGGGGGTTCGCTACATTCACCTAGAGACACAGAAACAACATCATTTAACAAACTTCATCAAAATCATCTATGTATAGTCATAACGGACTAGTTGTCCGTGTGGATTGGCTTAGGACGGTCACCCAGTCCAAAACCAGGCTAAATTGTGGTTAAATCAAAATAACAAAAATATAATAACCAATGACACTCAACAATCACACAGGAAGGTATTTACAATAGAATATGAAATAAACCACAGTGAGAGATAAGCTAACCATTTACAATAACTAATATAGGTAGTATTTATAGCAGGTAAAAGTTACCGTTTACACACAAATTAGTAAACAAAGCAACTAATCACATTCAACTAGATTTAATGTCACAACCGACCAACGGACAGAGTTTAAAAAAAAACCTCTTAAAACAGAGCACTACAGTTTGGCAATATTTAGCTTTACCCAACTTTCTAAAACATTATTTGGTCTGATATTCATCCAGGAATTTAAATAAAAGCAACTTATACCACACTTATTATACTGTATATGAACATATGATATTGATGCGCATGCCAACTGGACAAAGGCAAATTTCTTTGTATAGTTCGCATTCATATCTCTAAAGAATGGCATTTAAGTGCAGTTCAATACTTAAATGAATGCATGTACGGTTTTATAATAAACTTTGAATTCACACACAAACACACACACACACACACACCTGTATATTTCATATATCAGTTCGGATGTGTGAAAAACATTGTACGTTAATGAGCAAAAGAAAATAATTATTTACATATTGACTTTATAACGAGTAGTAAAATGCACAGTGACGTATTATTCCTGTTTCGTTTATTACAATTTTCTGTTATTTATTGTAATTTAACTATATGTACATGGTTCTGCAGTGATCGTCCTTCTATTCCACCTCTAATTGCATCCCTGGTCCGTTCCATTTTGGAATATTTCTGCTCAATCATACACCCTACCTGCTCATTAGAGATATTTTATGACCAGACTATGCTCTTAAACAACATTTTGTGACTCGTCTTTGCACTTGAGCAACATTTAATGACTATACTTTGCTATTTAACAACATTGTGTGTCTCGAATTTTCACTTGAGCAACATTTTGTGACTCGACTTTGCAATTAAAAAAAACATTTTGTGACTCGACTTTGCACTTGAGCAACATTTTGTGACTCGACTTTGCAATAAAACAACATTTTGTGACTCGATTTTACACTTGAGCAACACTTTGTAGACCTGGACGTTTTGGCAGAAATTGCATTTACAGATAACTAACTTCAAGTCTTTGTTTGAAGTAAATCATCGGTCATAGAGAAGAAGTGTTAATACTGTGGATACATCGGTTAAAGGTATTAAGTTTCATATTTACTCAACGGAAGTATTTTTGCGATGAAACAAAGTGAAATAGATCAGGTCTGTGATGTTTAACTCATTATACTGACAAATACCTTCTATAACTTTTCCACTTCCGATAAATCAATCTAAAATATATATTCTTTATAAGTGCAAGAGTAAACAATTTAAGAAACGAAAATCTTACCTGGCGCATACAAATACTTTGTATTTTGAACAGTGTTCGTGGCAGACTGATCCGTATATATGATGTTATGGTGCTGACATTTCCTTGCATCCATGGACTGGTATGTAAAGGACAAACAGTTGTCATCGGCGAAACAAGATTCGGCACAGCGAAGACGACTTTTTGACGACTGAGATTGTATGACATTGAACTTGAATTCAAACCAAGATAGATTAGAGTTTCTCGTAAAGCGAAAATCACCTAATTGAAAATAAAACAAAATTACAATCTGTGTGAGTAAGACTTGCTTTAAAGTAAATTTTTATTCCAAATTCGGGCAATAAACAGTGGCTCTTGAGCAAAATGAAACCAAAATCGAGAGGCATTGTTATACCAACGAAAGTCGCACGAAACCACCAAATAAATCAGCAACTCAATATAGAGGAATTATACAAGACGTCACAACAGTTCTCAAAAACAGCTATTCATGCGGACCAACTTAGGAAAATGAACAAAGTCATTACAACAAAATTAAGGGTGACAACATAACAATTTAGAGCGAATTTAAAAGACACAATAGTACAATGTGATGTCATATGTGAAATTATTATCCAAAATCCAAGGGTTCTTAATGTGTCATTAAGATAATATTTAGTTTAATAGTTCTATTTTTTTCAAAATTTAAAAGAAGATACTCAAAAAACCCTAACGTCCACATAAATGCTTGGTCAAACTTCAAAAGTATCTTGTTTTTGTGTAATGCATTCATACATATTTATAAACATTGTTCATATGGTATGCTTGCTTCTACAAAAAACAAAAATCCAACACTTATGAAAACTATTCAAGTTATATCTACATCAAGTTTCCTCGAAGTTCTTGAATAACCCCCGGAATTCGGAATCCATGGTGTAAAAATGCTAAAATCTCATGTTTTTTTTTTTTTTTTTTTTTTTTTTTTTTTTTTTTTTTTTTTAAATCTGACCTGCAGTTCTGAAGAAATTGTCAACAGTGACGAATAACGAGGAAAATATAAAACAGACAAAGTAGTAATTTCGACAAACCAAGATAATTTTCTAAAGACGTAAGTCCAATGACATTGACAACAAAAGGACAATATGGGACGCACACAGAAAAGATAATCAATTATACATTCATTAACTAAAAAAAATATTCACGTACTGCTATAACAAACAAAAAAATAGAAGCGCAACCAGGCTCGCGATATGGTAAGCGTTCAATGCTACACAATTACACACTTTTCGAGGGAAGTATTAAGCTCTATACCCTGCGGTAATAAACAAAGTTCACTGCTCATAGTATAGGTCAAATTCAAGAGTATATATTATCTGTGTTAGGCACACTCTTAAAAAGAGGTCTATATTCATAATTTTTATTTATTTATATTCTTAAGCAAATGTTAAGTTCAAGAAAACATGTATGGTCTGGTTGCTGAAATGAAATGATGTCCACATTTTTGAATTAAAATGTTAGATAAGAGATATGTTAATTTATAAAATGAAATGAAAAAAATAATAAAACAGCTCTAGTCTTTTGATGAGGTTGATATAGAGACATTTAGACTTTTGAAGGGCATGTTGACCGAGATAGCAGTGTTGATTACTTATGCTTGATTCATTCAAGTACAACTTGCAAACTGAAACAGGCCTTCATTAAATTTAGTATTTACAAGATTCAAAACACAAATTATCTATATGAGACGACAGTCCGAAATTCCAGGCCTAGCCATGAATCACCATTGACACAACAAATATCAGTAAAAAGTTTCATAGAAAATGCCTGCCATTGTAGTAACAAAGCCTGACACAATTCTCAAAGGGATTACATGCACGGACAATTACATAGTTTCGTAACAATCAGAAAAGCAAGATAAAGAAGTAAAATATGGTTCAGTCAGACGAATGTATAACAATTTGTTTTGATGTGTTCAGAAGCATTAGACGCACAAATTAAATCTGAAAGGGTATAGTGCAAAATATATATTAAACATATGTTAACATCTTAAAAAGTTTGTTTTTAAGTAAACTATCAAAAAGGTTTCTGCGAATCAGAAGCTTTGGCGGCTATATTTGATAGAGTTAGGCAACATCCGACATACCTCTGAAAGAATATGCAAAGAATATCTGCATCATCAAGTTTAGTTAAATCTGAAAAAGTTTCTTGACGGGAATGTTTTCGGCAACCAGAATAAATGGTGCTATAACGGATAAAATGCGGAATCGACGTATGCCATGCAAAATAAATTCAGGAAAGTAGTAAAACAAAAAACCAAGACGATATTCTAAAGCCGTAAGTCCATGGACATTGGCAAACAAAAGGAAAACGTTCGTCGCTCACAGAAAAATTAACCAAAGATATATTTATTAACGTAAAATAGAAACATAACGTACTTCTATTAAAACAACTAGAAGCGTAACCAGGTGCTCGCGATATGCTAAGGATTTTCTGCTTATTATAATTAAAGATTATATAATTCTTTTTACTTATAGTGTTCGCTGTAAATACACAAGACAAAATAAAAAGTATAATCAAGGGCATTAAAGTATTACATGACTCCGCAAACAACACGACCACAAATTTAAAAACAACAAGTGTAGCTTAACTATAGACTAATAGCTAAAGAGGTATTTTGTTATTAAACTCCCTTGCAAGTTTGGCATACCTATCTAAAGTTCGATAAATGAGTTGCAAGGACCATTCTTTTGTTTTGCTCTATCTCTATCAAGTCATATATTGTCACGTTTTCATTGGTTGGAATATTCTTGGGAATATTTCCTCTTTTAACCCTATCTTTCACTGTACCTTGTTTATCCCAGTCTTGATAATGTTCTGTATTTAACGCGATTTGCTAAATCTTTAATTTGATTTTAGGGTGTGCTGTTAATTTATCAGCAATATACGCCATGCCAAAATGACTAAGAAATATTTATATTCATCAAGATATATACTTATGGTTGCAGCATACTACAATAAAATGTTTACAGCTGTTCATTTAATGTGTGCTTGCTAAGTCATAATCATGTGTTCTTTTTTAGTTATAATTGAGTTGTCAACCACTAGGGCCTCCCCGCTTCCGCAGATAAAGAAGGACAGTTTGCAATCCCCTTCATTTGATCAACTTACTTTATTAGTTGCATGAATGATGGTGAAAAGGTCTCAAACAGTTTTGCGATGCATATGTGTGCGTGTTTTTATTGTTCCGCTTTTCGAAGAAAACGGGGGAATATTAATTTGGGTGTGTCCATCCCTCTGTCCGTCTGTCACACTTTGGTTTCTGTGCCCATACAGGTCTACTAAATATGGTACGCTAGCACGCTTTATTAAATTTGCCTATGAATGCCAACTGAAATCAGTGCAATGCTTTAATAAATAATAACATCACCTTTGTTAGTGAGAACTGGGTTGTTCAAAACACGTACGTGTCCAGAGAAATGTGTTTCAAAATTCCTATTTTGACTACGCGCACATTTTAAATTGTTTGTCATTGCAGGGTCGGTTTTTTGTTAAATTATCACTTTCGTGATGTTTCCCGTTTTCCATTTGGCTCTGTAGCTTTTGATTTACCTAAGTCTTGTCTGTTTTAAAAATTATTTTCTCAAAGCCTCCATTAATGACGACAGCTTCGAGCAAGATCTGGGGTTCTTGGCGGCGGTGTCTTACACAGAGTATTGACTCTTTCTACTTATAAATATCATATTTAACGGAGGCATGATTCAGATTGCACCTGTGTACTACTAACATTATTACTAGCACTCAATGAAGGGCTCCAGTTGAAAGCTCCAAATACCGTGAAGGTAGGGCTCTGATATCTGTCCCTCTGGTTGTTAGTTGGAATTCGCGTTGTTTATTATATTAGAGCTCACACTTATGTAACGAGCTTTTTTGTTAATCCTCTGACATAGTTCTAGGAGAGTGGTTGTATCTCAACGGTTCCCCATGTTTTATCAATTATATTCCCAGCAGTATAGGTTGCCTTACATCTCCAACTATTGACCACATAATTTGCAAGTACGAGTTACCTCGCTTAAGTTCACAACACAAATCTAAGCCAAACACATGACTAGCAAATTATTCCATAGGGCGTAATGACCTGCGGCAAAACGTAGACCTCGGCACTTGCACCCTTGCCAAATGTTTGTTTACAAGTACTTACGTATATGATCAACACTAAGTAACGAGACAGAAAGAAAACTCTAAGAAGAGGACATAAAATCACAATGTATCTTTTAATTTCTTTGAATTTCTACACTGTTTTACGATTTCGTAACAAAGTCCATACACATTAATAACATAATTACATTATGACACATACACGTAACGTAACGTATCGTCATCAAGAATAATATAAAACGTTTTCATACATAAATTACTGTCATACACAAATTATCTCCTTTGCATTTCTACACTGTTTTACGATTTTATAACCAAGTCTATACACATTGTTAAAAAAAAAACATTATTACATTATGACACATACACGTAACGTAACATAACGTCATAAAGAATAAAATACAAAATGTCACACATCAATTACTGTCATACAAGTATGTCTAAGCTATACATCCAATTTTAAGAATGTTTAGTCAGACTTAAGTGTTAATAATGGTATGCATGAATGAATGAATAAATGAATAATTGAATGAATGAATGAATGAATGAAAGTGCGTTCATGTTGCATACATTTGTAACCCTTCAAATATATTATATGGCGTGTGTTGTATAAGCAGGTTGCAGTGGACTTTGTATTTTAAAAGCACAAAATAAATTACTGAAACATGTGTATTTTTATCATCATACAATGTTGTTACGAATAACCAAATAGATAAATAGGTAAAAAATACAATAAATAATTTTTATTTTTAATAATGAATCGTGTAATAGTTTGAACATGCTTTACTTTGCTACGCTTATCTTTACAAAACAAAAAATGCAACCTGAATCATGCCTCCGAAAAATGTGATATTTATAAGAGGAAGGAACCAAAACTCGGTGTTAACTACCCCGTCACGAACCCCAGATCTTGCTCGAAGCTGCTGTCATGTAAGTATATAGTTGGGGGATCAAATTATTACTCACCGGGAAATCAATTGGGCCTTGACCCGCCTCTCACGGAACTCAGGTATACACAGGTAAGGACAATTTACTGTCTAACCCAGTGGATTAAGGTGACATATGGAGGCAGTATTTGTATTCAAATTATATTATTTAATTGAATTATATTGATCTGCACAATCAAAAAGCAAACCGTTACTTTGCCAAGATTTCATCTAGAACAACACATATAAGAATATATAATAGAGAACAAGAAAAATAATTCTTAATTCTCACTTGAAGAAGAGAATTTTACATTTTAGTAAGTGCAAACTATACTTCACGACATTGAATAAATATGATCAGGGATTTTAAATAATGAAGTTAAATAATCATGAGTAATGCACATAAAATACGAGATGAACGTAAAATATCCACAACAATATAGAGTAAAGACAAAAGGTATTCAAAAGGGAAAACTATATGTAAAGTACAATGTTGTACATGACGCAACATTTAAGTTGTGAAAAAAGGTTATATATCCATTCAAACATTAAATTTCCAAAACGAATGAAATGTTCAAAGATTCACAGCTCATAGTGTATATATTGAATACAATTCAGTCTAAATTTATCGGTCTAACACAAAATGCTGATCAAATCATTCAGATTGCATTTTTGTATTTATAATCACTTAACATTATTATCACAGAACAGAACTAAATCACCTTTGGATACATACAACATTTTTCAAAATTAAATGCTTTAAATCGGTATATCAACTCATTTATTTTATACATGAAAACATAACAGTGACAATGATTAAGATGTAAACAAGTGTTGAAGGAAACAGTGGAAAAGGTTACCATACACCGGAATGACACGGGGGCATCGCGGCGGGTGACACATGTGAAGCAGGAAACGCTTACCATATCGCGAGCACCTGGTTTCACTTATAGTTTTTTTTCTGTGTGCGTCCAACGTTTTCTTGTTGTTTGCCAATGTCCATGGACTTACGGCCTTAGAATATCGTCTTGGTTTTTCGATTTACTATTTTTGTAATGATGAAACCGTTTTAATATAAGGGCTGTATTTGCATTTGTTTATGTCATACGTGTACTTAAGAGTACTAAAGACTTAAAATTGATTGAAAGGTGTTTTAGCGTTACATTCCAGTTTATTGTAAGGTCCACAACATTGTACAAACAACTAATATGAAATGTAAACATTGACACTGGAAGATTTACCCGGTTTATTATACCTGTATTTACATGTAAGAATTTACCGTAATCACTGACGTGGCCAAAATTTAACTGTTTTTTTAGCATAACATTTACTTGTTCAAAATAAGTCAAGGCAGAAAACATTGTTTCACAAGCGGATGATAAATATAAGGGAGACTAGGGACAGTAGGGAAAGACTGCCAAGCAAAATTGCTACAGATGACTATTATGTACGTGAAAAGCTTGTACAGTTATACGGTTCTCGTGGTGGATATGCAGGTGCTGTAACGAGAAAATTGCGTGAATTTGATGAACTGTTCCGCCAAGGCGTCGATATTGAGTCTCTTGCCAAGTATTTAGAAAATTTAGAAGAGGCTTACTACAAGTTTAAACATGTGCATTAAGAGTATGCAAATGTAGCTTCCGGTAGGGATTCAGAAAGATTGTCAATGAGCGAGAAGCGTTTTGTTGATGTAATGAGCAATGTTCAAGAAGCAAGAACCAAATATGAAAGTTTAAAACACAACAAGAAATTGCAGCATAGCTGCTGGGAGACACTAAGTAAACGTTTAAAAATGTGTGATTCTTTTTATTTAAATTTGTGGGACCAACTCTGGGATTTCATTAATTATTCTTTAATTATTGAATAATTGGTTACAATTTATAATTCGAATATATAAAAAACGAGTTTAAAATGAAATCATCATGATCACGCACTTTTTATTGACTTAAAGAGACAATGCCATAAAGATATATATGATACGACTGTATTTATTTATCTTTGATATTTTTGAAACAATATTATTAAAACAATTATGGTTTGTTAAACTTTAAAGGAATTCTTACATGTAAAGCTAAATACATAGATATACATCGTCTTTTTTGTTTTAAATCAAACGAAACATCGACCAGATTCCTCCAAATGTAAAACCTGTGAGATATG
>JAUMGZ010090893.1:6048-17977 GCA_032359645.1 Pododesmus macrochisma
GGATATAGAATTAATGTTAAATGGTAGATCAGTGGATATAGAATTAATGTTAAATGGTAGATCAGTGGATATAGAATTAATGTTAAATGGTAGATCAGTGGATATAGAATGAATGTTAAATGGTAGACCAGTGGATATAGAATTAATGTTAAATGGTAGATCAGTGGATACAGCATGTTAAGAGATGTAAAGCCATGGATATATAATTATTTTCATACTACATGTACATGATTGTATATATGTTTATGACAACTTTATTTCAGCTGAAAATTTTGATCAATGGAATGGATACAACGGTATTTGTGTTGAAGTTTTTATGGCTTTGGTTTATTTCTGTTTATAGTTAGTTAAATTGTTATTTCTTTGGTTGTGTTTCATTTAGTTTTAAAGTACCAGTAGAAATGTTCTTATTTTGTTTTAATTGAAATATGTTACTATTTTTTGTCAACAAAAAAATTGCATGCATAGAATAAATATTAAGTGATCAGCTATGCACGATTGTCATTTGACAACACTACTCAGATGTACCAGTTTTACATGGATATATATAATTTGTTGTTTTGTTAGTTTACATCTATACACAATAAGTTTTAGAAGTGTTATAATTCACCATCTCTTTTTGTATTGTATAATATATGTGTATCCTGAGCATGTTTAGAAAACAAAAATTTCAGTTAATTTTTTTTTTAAATCAGTTTCCATATAAATAATAGGCTGATTAATAGTACACGTATAGTATATTGTTGAACTTTAAAGTGAACCATTGAAAATAAGGTTAACTTCCATGTATTTGTCAATGAATGAAGGTACTTTAGAAAAGGGTTTAAAGGGTTCATTCTTAGCTGTGACATGAATTTATAGTTTAATTTGTTTGCATCAAAACATATATCACATTCAATTTTACATTTTAATTTTTTTTAAGTAATAATTAAAACTTAAGTTGATGCTCTACATATTACAGTGGTTATTTCTATATCATTGTAAAAGTATTACAAGAAGTATCAACAAGTGATAACATAAACATAAGTGATTGCATGAAGCATATTGTTGTAAGTCAGTAATAATGGGACTAGCTGCTACACATCTTATTTTCCCATGTAATGGTGTTGGTTTTTTTACTAGTTAGTCCTCTAACCATGTATATGGAACAGGTACTTTTAAATCCAGTCTTTGATAGTTAAGTTATTAATATTATAACATAGACTTGTTTCCTAAAGTGTTGGTAGTTAGCTGTACACAGTGGTACAAAAGGTTTTAACATGTCTCTCCATCTTCTATGTATTTCACCTCACTTAATTGCTCAGGTACGATACAGATATACATTGGTGGTAATAACATATCTTATACCGATAGTAGTGTCAGAATAATTATATTATTCTATTATACTTATAGTGTATCATAGCATCCTTTATATATTGTCTATATATATTGTTACAGATATAATGACAGGATAAAAAACTACTTTAATCTTAACTCCAAACATTTAATCCTTTAGCGTAATATTTATAATCTAGTGATGTTGTAAAGTTTTTGTAACATCCTCTTTCAGAAAGGAGGTCTTGCTCCTTTACATATAGCTGCAGCCATTCCTGGAGATGAGGGGGTAAAAATTACGGAACTGTTATTGAATGCTCTAGCTGATCCTGACGTCAGAGCTACAGAGGATGATTCCTTCCTCAACAGGGGTCTGGTAGGTCTTGTTTTGTTATAAAGAAGTTTACAAAGTCTTTATGCCCAATTGTTTGTTTGCTAAACAGATTTAGTCTACAAAGTCTGTATGTCTAATTGTTTGTTTGCTTTACAGATTTAGTCTACAAAGTCTGTTTGTCCAATTGTTTGTTTGCTAAACAGATTTAGTCTACAAAGTGTGTATGTCTAATTGTTTGTTTGTTTGCTAAACATTTGAAGTCTACAAAGTCTTTATGTCTAATACTGCTTTGGTTGTTGAAAAAGAGTTTGATAAAGGGTTAATATATAACTTTATATATATATTACCATTAAAAAATAATATTGAAATGATCTTAATGGAACATATATTCTAAATTTAGTTTAGGGGTAACCTGATGTTATGTACAATGCTTTTCACTTGCTATGTAGTGCTTGTTCATTAGTTTATAATCTAGAAGACAATCAAGACCACTCTAATAGCAAAGAATTATTTTGTGGTTGTAGGAAGACGAGTGGAGCAAAGATGCCATCATGCCCCCTAGTTTAGAGCTCCTGGGAGGAAGGACACCTCTACAAATAGCTTGTGCTAGAGATGACAATTATAAGGTACATATAAAATAGACTACCACTAATGTATGCTTCATTATGTACTTTGCGTCTTAATTCATTTTAAATTAAAACTATGAGAAGCCTTAAACTTAAATCTAATAATAATTTTTTTGTCTGGTTAATTAAGAATGCATGCAGGATAACCCGCCTATTGCTGGAACATAAGGCCAACACCAGTCTACTGTGTAATGGCTTCTCTGCCCTTGCTCTAGCCATAGCCAGTGGAAATGACTTAGTAAGTTTTGTTTTTGTATTTTCTCTGTATTGTTCTTTGCAAAGTTGATAAAATGACAATATAAGTTATTTATTTAATAGGGGTATGTTTAATGTAACAAAGAATTTGAAACTTTTTTCAAAGATGTAAGTTTGTTTGCTCTCTCTGCATAAGTAGACTGAGTATTTCCATCAATCTGTTTGTCAACTTTTGGTTACACTTTTTTCATTAACTCCATGATTCAGGAACTATAAGTTTTACAGACATACAACTTTATATGTTGTTAGTACTTGAAGAAAACTTGACATCGTTATCTTAAGTAGGTTGCTGTTACCTATACTGACCTAAATATTACACTATTTAACTCCATTTCTAAGGAATTATAAGTCAAACAGACATCAAAAGTAGGTCACTGTGACGTACATTTTCTACTTTACTTACTTTGATTAACTTTTGTGATTAGCTCCATTTAAAGGCTCATTCCTACAAACTTTGAACAGTTTGAGGATTACTCACATTTTCATACCACAATTAAGTAGCTGGTACAAATATTTTCCACTTCATTGCCTTTACCATGATTTCAAATAGCTAGGGCATATGCATATTTAACAAACATATTTTTTTTTATCTCAAGTCATTTTCATAAAAAATGTAATTGAATGTACATATATTTCATTGTAGTGCATAGATGAACTGTTGGTGTTTGGTAATGACCCGAGCTTATCTTTGACACATGGAGTTGGAAGTGCTCTCTGTGCTGCAGCATCAACTGATTATGAACACAGACGACCCATCAATGGCAGATTACAACTGGTTTGTATCCAAATAAATTTGTTTCAATAATTCCAAGAAAATGTTTAGGATAACTATTTCCTTACTATTTTCAAGCAACATGCATTCAATTTCTATTCTTTGTAACAAAGAATGAAAAATTTGATTTTTACGTAAGTGTTTCTTGTAAAATGTATTATATTTTTTTGTTGGTTTGTATTTTCTAGATTGAAAAGTTAGTTTTTAAGCCCATGTTTCTTCTATTCTTATTTCTATAGGGGTATGTTTATATGTGTATTATATTCCTTATAGTCGATTGGTGTATCTTTTAGATTGACAAGTTAGTGAAGGCTGGAGCTAACATACTTGCACCAATACCAATAGGACCAAAGCGCATCATTGGTACTGCTGTAGACTTTGCTTACCACATGTTTAATAAGGTTAGACTTTGAATTTTCTTCTAGAAAACAGATATATATATATATATATATATATATGGGAATCAACAACTAATTTTTAATTTTTAACAAATCTCATCCGTCATCCTTCCGTCCGTCCATCGGTAGGGGATTCGGATTTGTTCAAATGAAGGGACTGGGCCCCCAGGGGGCATAAAGGGGGAAAACTTGACAAAACTTCAAAATCTTCTTCTACTAAACGAGAAACTCTAGAGCTTAATGTTTTGTTTCCACCACTATGAAGAGAGTTATGGTTATTGCTGTTTCCCTAGAGTTATGTCCCTTTGGCACTAAAGAAATATTTTGTCTAGACTACTCCTCCTAAAATAGAAGACCAATTTTAATAAAACTATGCATACCTCTTATCTATCACATAAACATGTGTAACTGCCATAGTGTGCCCACTGCTATAGAAAGAGTTATGGCCCTTGATTTACTTAACCTACTAAAGACTTGTCCAGTAACTTTACTACTCCTTTATTACTAGTATGATTTTAATAAGACTTTACACACATCTTATCCATCATGATACCTGTGCATGTGTGACTGCATTTTTGTTATTGAATCTATTTCAATTTTTCCATGCATTATGGCTCTTTGACACTTTGTAAATTTTGTTATATCAAACATGAACCTTGTCAACACAGCACTTCTGTAATTATTTGTCCAATTTCCTTGAAACTTGGTACAATACAACACCTTTTAAAAAATGCTGATTGAACATGAAGAATGTTAAATATGATCACTATTGTTAAGTAGGTTGCATTGTTCCCAAACCTAATAGAAGTATTGTGCATGATTTAACAAACAATGCTATGAAAAAAAATCAAGTGTATGATCAGTGTTCCCCTGGCTACAGCTCTGTTTAATTATCACTGTGTGCACTTATATTTTATGATTTTCTTAAACAGCAATATATCGTTAGACAATAAGTGAAAATAGTTGTATGTATGTGTTGTATATTTGGTCATTGTTATATTGTTTACACACATGAAGCATGATTGTTGTACTGTAGCACTGCATGTCACTCTGATGCTATTTTGTCACATTAGGACCGTCGTATAGGACGCACACCATACCATGCACTGACACACGCCGAACGTGAGACTTTTAATGATCGCCAAAAACTCTTGGCTCACATTGGTAACATCTTAAGAACAAAAGCAGTGGAAAGAGAGCGACGTAGACTGGATGATGATATCAGTCAAGGCAGAAGAAGTAAGTTACCACAAAAGTCAAATTTTCTCAAGGTAAAACATTCAGGTAGCATTCTTAAATATATTGCATTTGTGTCTCTATGTATGTACGTCGAAGAAATTGTTGTATTTTATTAAATCAATTTATATGATATTGTGAATGTGTGTTTTTCTCCTTGAATAATTCTGACTTTGCATGTTTCTATACAAAAAATTGATTGCAGTTTGACGTTTTATTACAATTTTTAAGAGAATCTTGGTTTCAGCTGTATTTATTTTTGTCAGGTTCTTTCTTTTGATGATGTGTAAATCCTGAATTAGTGTGACATGCATGTTGGTTATAAGTCTATTTCTTGAGAAAAGGCAGCAATGTTTAATCTATCACCATTACTTGTTGACAGGTCGTAGTCCCAGTCCAAACTTTGTCTACATAGGAGCCGGTGCAGAGTTACCACCTGATGCCAAGCTTCCCAAATCACTAAAAATTGATGCAGAGAGTCGAGTAACTTTTGATGCTGCAGCTAAAGGAGCATCTACAGCAGGGAAAGGTTACCCCCAAAGGGAACCTGATACCCTTCCTGCCAGGTATACAGTCTTTACTTAGTCTTGTATTAAATGTTTTATAAATGATCTGTGCTTCATATTTATTGAGAAGAATTCACATGATACATGCAAGTTATAAAATGAATTCACTTATTGTAATACTTATGACTTATAGTTAATGAAACAATATACTGATTATTTCTATTTTATGTTATTATTTTTAATTGTTTTATTCATATTTTAAGTTAAAAGTTTTTTCAGTCCAAAGTGGACTTTTCCATACAAATCCTATCTGTTGCCTATTATTGATCATTATCTGTTGTTGTTAACTTTTCACATTTTTGTCTTATCCAAAAAGATTTTCTGGACTAATTTAAAAAAAACTTCAGCATAAGTTTTTTCAAGGCTTGACCCTTGGATCAAAAAAAGGTTAATTTGTGTTTTTGGATCAATGCTCAACATTATAGTAGCAGATATGTTAATTTATACAAATATTTTACTTCTTCAATATCATTGGACCTATTGTAACTAAAAATGGTCAGAAGCATACATGTATTTTGTTAAGGGGATTCAGATTACTGGTGGTTTAAATAATGGGGCTTGGTCACAAGGGGGTCGAAATTGGTGAAATTGACAATATTTGAAAATTCCCCTAATAAACTAACCAAATACCCAAACTTATTTATAGGCCTTGTCTAACCAGTGTATGTTAAGTCCTATTGGTTTCAGCAAGGGCAGTACTTGAAGTGTAATATTGTTGCACAAGAAATTGTTATGTCCTAGCAGCACATATTGGAAGAGTTTTCTCTTCCCAGCAAAAGTTTTATTGCTTTTCACCGAAATGATTTCACACAAAATTGTGGTATTTTATAGTGGTGGTGGTAAGCGTACTTCACGATCATCATTCAGAAAACAAAATGGCAATATCAGGTTTGCTTGTATAAGAATTATATATTGTGACCTATGTTATCCTCCCTAGACCTTTAATATTGATGCCATATTTGATGCTTAGCTTGCATCAATGTTCTAAATCATATGTCAAAACCTCATACTGAAACATATCAAATGTACGCCATCAAAGGTTTATGGATTAATTATAAAAATGCATATTTAAATTAAAATTTATTTGACATATTATGTGCATTATTTATCATAAACAGGATGTGATTTATCCCAAGGGTCATATGTTACATATGCTAATAAGATCAAATATGGCACCTGCTCCTAGGTATACTATTAGAATAGTGACTTTTATTGATGTATACATAGTTATAATGTGCTAATTCTATTTTTAATTTGTTTTTCTCCAATCGTTTTACTTAGATACTAGTTGACAATCACACTAAGAACTGTACACCATTCCAGCACTGTAGTATGCAACACCTCTACAATTCATCATTTCATTTAATACCTCTTGTATTATTCATTTAAACAATACATACCTGTCATGTACATAGAAATAACGAGAACGAAGACATGTTATATGTATTTGTGTTGTACTTTCAGTTTAGAGTTTATACATCACTTACATGGCTCTAGCTCATCTCTACAGAGCTCCTTCCACTGGAGTCCAATGCACGTATCCTCCAAACCTTTAACAACTAACTTGCATATTTGTGTTTGGTGAATTCAGGAAGTGTCATATGGTTGTTTTTATATTTGATTATTGATAATAAGGCATACAAAAAAATCTTGTTTTTTCCACTTTCCCTACTACGTAACGCTATTTTTGTGTGCCTATACTAAAGTTTTTATTTGTTTTTGGTGACATGCCCTGTCAAAACTCCTGCTCCATATAACTTTTGTAAAAATATTTTCCAAAATAGAAAAGTCCCTACCTTCCCTTTAAATGTTTCGAGAACTGAAAGTGGAAATACAACTTATTTTTTCTAGGCCTTACTGATGAGTGTTGATGCTTCTGTTATTTTTAACTTACCTTTAATAAGGATTTATGTTTAGTTATAAATTAAGTGCTCTTTAAACTGTTTATAGCATTATCTATATACTGAATAAGGCAAATAATTTTAACTGAATTTGTAAAGCATTGTGCATTTCAACTACCAAACCTTGAAAACATGCATTCTCAACTTAGAAGAGGAATGACTGGTAGATGTGTACCGTTACATGTATTAATATAGCAACACAACTGACTTATCAAACATTTGTATGCTGTGATATAAGGCCATCATTTTTAATCAATCCCTAAAGATGTAGTACAGTATGTTTAAGTTATAGAAAACTAATTTAGTTTGTGTATATGTCATTGTTTATGTCTGTTCCCTATAAATGTAGTATATTATTTGTAGCTATGTTAGTTTGTTTGCTATATTGACATTTTGAGTATTTCCAGCACGTTTTAGGCCATATATCAGCTAGGACAGTGTTTGTGTAAATTACGTTTTATAGTGCTGTCTCACTGTAATATCTTACCATTGACATGATACACTGTCTCATTATTCTTACACCAGTTCTAATCTATCCTTGAAATACAGCATGTGACATCAGTTAATTAATTCCATGTACTATCAGTCACCATTGGAAGGTCATGCTGACATTTGATTGCACTTATAATTATGTTTACAGAATTAAACTGAAGGGATAGGTTGTACATTGTTATAATATTTAATTAGACGTCTTTCACTTTTCATCTGTTCATCACTTAAACTTTTAACAGTGGGCATTGTGCTTGTTCTGCTAGTAAATGTCAGCAGGACAGTGAATGATTTATGGTTAACAGGCTTTGTGATCAGTTAATGAATTGATGTAACTATTCATTGGATTATTTTTAAGATATGTGTCGTTTAGAGTTATATTAATAACATATTAATTTTAAGTTCTATAGTTGTATCATTTAACAAGTTGTTAAATAAATGTGATATTTCAATTGTAGCTAGTGAAGTATGCTAATTGTGTGCTCAACAAAACTGTCTTTATTACATACCTGTATAATCTTAATTTTCACATACAACTAAATTGTATTTTCAAGATTGTGTAATAAATAATCTAGAATTGTTCACATGGGTAATATAAAACCAAACGTAGAATCGTTTCCCGTAAAGTTGATTATGATGTCATCACAAAGTCAAACATATTTCCAAGGCAATAGTTTATTCAAGTTGAACTTAGAATTTCAATGAAAGCTTGTACTTTAATTTTGTATGTGATCCATTTACCAAGAAGGTATGTAATAAAAACAACACAACACCCATGTGTATTTCTGACTTAACAGATTGCACTTGTGTATGTAGCAGAAGATAGTACAGCACTCAACCTAACGTGCTATTTATCCTTTCTACTGTAACATTCACTTTTACAATATGTTTAATCAGAAAAGCATTTTAGTGCCGTACTATCTATATATGTGATATTTTATCTAAAATTCCATATTCAGTATTTGATTGATTGACATTTAAGATCTGTTGATTGATTTGGTGTTTTTGTTTGATCCTTTTATACAGATTATAGTGTTAAATTTACTAACCTTCATTTCAAAATATACAATGTGGTGATCATAAAATTTAAGATTTAAATTTGAAAAAAAGCCTTGTATGCATAATGTATGTATTTGCTATTAGTTAAGTTAATACTATAAATCAGAACAGGACAGTTTCAACCTTAATATAACTAATGAAATATGTTATGCTTTCTTGTGGTATGCTTGAGGATAGTTAAACTTTAATATATAAATTGCATCCTTATCAAAATCTTTATCATTGAAGGAAACTTCTTCTGTAAGGTGAATCATTTATTGACAATATATATCTCCTCAATCAATAAGGTAGATATTAAATATTAGTACATTCTTGTTATTCTTGTATTAAACATATAGAAATGATTTATTTGTCATTGATAATAGGAAGCCAATCTTTAAGTACTGTTACGAGTGTGGTAGATCCGTAGGAGTGAGACTGTCAGCCTGTACACGATGTAAGGAGGTCTACTACTGCAGCAAGAATTGTAAACTCAACGCCTGGAATGCCCGTCACAAGGAGGAGTGTGTACGTGTAGGAGGTACGATTCAAACATCTTTTCTAGAACCTTTCGCGATCAGAAATTGTCTGTCTGTAAAAATGTTATTAAGAATGTTTTATTTTGATATAATTTTTTATCAGTCAAACAGGATATTCAATTTCTAACATTTTGTAAACAAAGTTTTTGAGAAGAAAAGTGTTTGTATTCATGTTTTTACATGGAGATATTAGGATAATCAATCTTGTAGGAAAGTCAACAACTACTACAGTATATATAACACAGATAAACTTTTAAAATGTTAGAAAACCTACAAAATAGATTTTACGCAGCTACACTCTATGCAAATAAGATAAATGTAATTTTCAAATGTTTGTGAAGAAAAGTTATGAGTGGACCTTTACTTTAAACATACATGTAAGGTTATGTTAATTGTATGAATACATCACTGTGAGAGATTGCACATCCGTTATATGATAAAACATGATGAACTGTATATTCTGTGTCTGTATATTGTATAATATATTTCGCATATATCAGTTATTTATTGACAAGGAATGTGATGAAGTGCCATGATATGCACATCTTCATATGACAAAGATAAATAGTTTGTGATTCTTAATTGCAATTAGCTTTGCAGGAAGCTTCTGTATTGTTTGATATGTATATCTATAAATTGAATGGCATCATGCATGATCATCTAATGTTATGCATAATAATTAACATGAATTTATTCGTTTACATGTCATTTTAATATAAATACACTATTTTTCATACATCCATATAACTGCTTTATAAGTTATATTTTTGTCATCTTCTGATCATTTATATGACTTTTCAGATTTTGGAAACATTAAAATTGATTGTACATTTTTTATCTCTGTTTTGGTATCCTGTCTTTGCATTTTACTTTTATGTGATCATGATGCGATATAGAACTTAAACTCTGTTTGTGTATATAGTTATTCAAATTCTGTCAACATTTGACAATGGCTTCAATTAATGTCTAATTTTCACATTTCTTGGTCATCAAGGGATGGTGCAGTTTCTTGCACCAGATCAAAGTCACTATATCACCCACTTCTTTACCTCTATTGAACATATACAGAATTCTTACCCAGAACATTATTATTTTGCAAGGATGTGAAAAGTTATTTGGTGTAGGATTACTAAATTATGAGTTGTAGTACCCGATTGGATGATATGCAGTGACATACACAAGAATAAGGTCACTGTGACTTTCTTTTCACACCTGAACAAAAGTATGTCCAGAGCATATCTTTGAAGCAATTTGATTATTTAATGTTGTGTTTTATAACATGATAGGATGATTCAAGGTTGTGCACTAGAGTAAAGTTACCTTGACCTACGTCTATTTACAATGTATTTACCTTTATAGAACATCACGGGAAAACTTTGTCTAGACCATATATGAGCTACTTGATGCAGGATGCAATTTAGTGGTATAGTACCTGATTAGATAGTGCTGTGTGTGTCATATACAAAAAGTCTCTGTGACCTAATTTTCTACATTAGAGTAAAACCTTGTCTAGAACATATCTTTTACCACATTTGATACATTTGAGCATATCAACTGATTGGATGGTGCTGTTTCATCAAACAGAATTAGTTCACTGTGACCCATTATGTTCCATGAGAAGAAAACATTGTCCGGAGCATGTCGATTGTACTAGAATCACAAAATTCAGCCATTTTGTGCAAATTCACCAAATTTAGTGTTGTAGTACAAGATTGGATGGAAAACTTCTTTAATCCATTATATAGAACATCAAAGAAAACTTTGCCCAAAGCAGATTCATTATGACATTTATTGTATTTCACAGAGTAAGGGAAGCTTAGTACTGGTAGGGGACCTGTATTACTAAGTAATGCTCCAATTATGTCTTGTTAATATAAGATTTAATTTACTTTCATGCAATTTGTTTTAAGCATAGTTGTTGAGCATTTCCTGTCTTTAGCCTCAGACTCAGTTATCACGCACTGACTTAAATGCGCTGTTTGTGTTTTGGTATCATTGAATTCCTCTAAAAGTCTCCTTTCATTTGTCATTTCATTTCTGTCTGATTTTTGTATGCAGCTGGAGCAGTGAGCATTACACCTTCTTGGGTATCAGGTAGAATGACAATGTTAATACTCACTCATACTGGCAAAGCTTGTTTTGCTGTAACTTCACTAACGCTTTATTTGTATATTTGACTTGACAGAAGCTGAGATGTATGTACAGTTTCACAAAATTATAGTATATATCACTAGACAGTTGGAATATTACCCCTGTCCTACAGTGTATAGTTTTAAAGAAAATATCACCACACACTTTAAAACTTGCTCCAATATTTATTAATTTTTTAAGCTGTTCCTTTTACTAGATGTTGATCCTGGATATTTTGATACAAGTAGCAAATTTAGAGAAGAAGTTTTATATTTAAAAGTTGAATTTATAGTCTAAACTTTGTGAATTAAGTATGTACTGTCATGTAGAA
>JAUMGZ010091003.1:0-30573 GCA_032359645.1 Pododesmus macrochisma
GTTTTAATAGAACTTCCCAAATAAACTCACATACGAAAGTTGTGATGAAAATTGTATACGAATATGTTCTCTCGGTAGGAATATAGTATACACCATATAAGTAACGACAGACGAAAAAATGTGACCCTTGACCCCTTAACCCCGAGGTCTAGGTTGTTTTCACTCCAAATTTCTATCTTCTGGTCTCACAAAACGTGCACAATACATGGATAAAGTATAGAAACTTACATGAATGAAGACATTCGATGATGGTAGCTGCGTCTATGTAGTAACCGCCACATAAAACACAGATCAGGTGGGGGTTTAATTCTGTTATCTTGATTCGTGTCGAGCTGTGCATCTGAAAAACAACAACACACGTTAGCATCTTTTCATGTTTGCCTTTACCGTGAAATCTATATTTATTCGGTCGTATCACACCATCGTTTCTTGTTTAAGCGTGTAAAGTATATTCGTATACATATCTTTTCATGCTCGTCTGCAGCTCGACATTATCAAATTTTGTTCAAATTATCTTTACTTTCTTAACTGGAAATTGCATGTTATATAGGCAATGAGCTATTGATATTATTTCCTCAACAGTAGTTATTACTAAGTGGTCCTTGTGTTATACAGAAGTGTGTGTTCTGTTCTTATTTGTATTTTTCTAAACAAACAAAGCATACACAGAAGACGTGCAGATATTTCGGTTCACGACTTAACATTTTTTTTAAGAAATGCGACATATGTCATATTTGTATTTCTCTATTACAAATCCAGATTTTGTTGTTGTTCTTCTTCTTCCATGTTAAGTGCATTATAGGACACCTCTGGTGTATCATCGCACTTGTTAATTCGTGGAGAATAAACAGTTTGGTTTTAAATAAATAATTAGATATAAACTCACGTTGAAAAGGGGAAATTTAATTTACTGTAATAATATCATATAACTGAACATATATATCATTACACTAAATTAGAACAATTTAACTATAACTATAAAGATTAACCAAATTCTTTATTGAATTATAACGTACTGAAAAAGAAATAATTATTTGTTCGTTTTAAGTATACATGTACAATGCAACCCCACCTACCCCACCCCACTAAAATTGAAATCTCTTTCGGTCACGTATACCTATATTATTTTAAAAAATCTTGTCTATTTATATATATAATTAGAACATTGTTTATACAAAAAATATAAATCACATTTGGTTCTGTTTAACCCTGTTAATAGGCTGCCCGTGGGCATTCGAAGAATCGCTTGTAAATCGAGGTTTCAAATAGACAAAACACATAAAATGTGAGTGTTATGGCTTATTTTATACGCTCTCTCGTTAGGTCAATTTAATGAATATACTACTTCATAGTATGTGTCTGTTAACAGGGACATGCACTTCGTGTATAACAAGGTTTATCGGTCCGCTCTCTGGCACGTGTTACGGCTAGTTAGCCAGTATGTATGTAGTGCGTGAAGTACATGGAAATAGATGCGTCATAGTCGCCATTTACTAAACATATAACCATCATATGATGGTTCTTTTCAGTTTATTGTGTACATAATATTTGTATCAGTATTTACGTGTTTTATGATACCTTGGGTATTTTTTATATTCTTCATGTTCGGTGTTTTAATGGGAAGGTTGGGGTCTATATAGCGAGTCTACCCACACTGATCCAATAGGCCATGTCCGTGGTATTTAGACTAAGTGCTTCTTAGTATGAAGCCGTTATATTGTGTTTTCTATCTATATGATTTGATACATAAACGGACACTTATTGTTCCTTGTTCTGTTTGAGATGTCACAATCTGGTACCATGTGAAGTTCGTCCAGTTCATACAGCTTTCAAAATACTGTGATTTTAAATAACGTTATTGGAGGATAAACTTAAAAGAAATCAAATGTCTACACCTCAAATTGAACGAATAGAAATGAAATAAACGAAAAACTCGTTACAAGTAAAACGGAAATAAGGGAAGTGTTTTACAAATGTAGCACTTTCTAGTTACGGTTTTGATATACATGTACACGTTTGTCAGAAGCAATAGACTCGCCTATATATTCCAAGACAGCTAAATAGTGATAAGAATATTTTTACACTACTAACTCTCTGAGTATATTGATTTTTTGTTTTTAAATATTGGTACTATTGATAAGCTGAGATTCCACATGGTTTATCATTCTGTGTTCTGTATAAATGACCACCTGTCTAAGTTCAAGTTACAGATGGATGTGTATTTTTATTCAATTATCTTATTTTCTTCCAAAAGAATCAGTTAAGTACGACTATATATTAACCCATTATTTCGTTTTATTATTTTTTAATTCTTGCTGTTGAGAGCATTACCTGTATAATTGCAATACTTTGAGATGTAAAGATATAATAGTACGTTAAGATGGAGGAATTTAAGACTTGAAAAGAAATAACGTTTTTATAGGTATATTATAAATTGTACGGTTTGGTTGTAATTTGCTACATGAGCGTTTAACTATATTACGTGCACTGTACAAACATAAGAACAATATTTTATCTGAAATAAAAACATCGCAAATGACGTTAATGGCGCAGTGTTAGCACTTTTGGAACATAAATTTCCATGGCACGTACTCAAAAGAGGAAATGTGTATTTAGCTAACACTGGTTTCGTATAAATACAAGATATTGGCGTTACATGTGGAAACATAACACTTGAAAATGCACTGTATCTAAAGACATTCTGTTATAATGCCACGGAAACTAGCCTCCATCATCAGAATCCCATGGCGAACGGATAACACTGCCGCGTATCACACACACGGACTTCTCTCTGAAGTTCCACAAAACCAACAGGAAAAATATTCATTTGTGTAATGGGAACTGACAACCTCCATCAAGAATTATCCATCACCTGGGGAAGTCTTAGATTTATTTAGAAGTTAAGAAATCATTTCACATTCCATGCCATTACATATCAATTTACCGACGTGAAGACCGCACTACCCCCTTCTGATCAGTAAGTATCCGCTGTGAGAATATAGTGCATCAGACCGCCAGCGAACATTATAGGCTTTTTCCGCCATTAGGTTAACATACTTGAATACATCGTAGGTATATAGGTACAATTTAAGGTTAATTCATCGCTTTGAAGAAGAAAAAACCGATAAATCACATCCGAATTAAAAGCGCCAAAACCTTGGATAACAAAGTACTGGGTTCCCGACCATGAAACATTTTCGATTTGAATATTTGATAAGATGTTGTACACATGAGTTGAGTGTAACAACCGCGAGCAATGTAGTTTTATCTGACAAATGGTTTTTACTGGCTGGCGGCATGGGGAGAGAAATATAAATGGGAGAAAAGACGTGTTTTGAATTTACATAATAAGTATTCTTCTTGCGTGAGGTCGAGTCGTGTGTGTGTTCTCTCGTCTATCGCTATACCTCCCACCTCCCGAAATCAGCTCCATCTACGCCGATGAACGAATGTACTTCACTTTATATATCTAACAGTGTGACTGGTGTATATATGAACGTATATGAAATATGTGTACGCTGTATTTCGAGTAATTTAAAAAGTCATTTCCATATAAAAGTGATTTTTCATATGACAAATAATTGAACGTGGTGAATTTACATGAAGCGGTTTTTGACAAGAATAGAATCGTTCTAAACTAAAGATCACAGTGTATATAATGCAAGGCGAGGGTCGTTTTATCAAATGTGTCAAGAAATCTACATCAGTTTATTCTCATATTGCTTAATATATTAATATATATCTAAGCACGTGTGTGGTTTTAATTTCATTGATGATTTTAATATTTTTTGTCAATGAACATGGTTAAAACAATTTATTAAATTCCTTTCTGCCAATAGCAAAACATATACAATTCCATACATCATAAACAAACTATTCAGTTTAAAATTAATTTTGTCTCCTAATATTTACATTACGTTGTCTAGTTATGGAAATTAAAAAAAATTAACAACCGTTGGGAGTATGACAAACTTATTGTGATTTTAAAACAAACGTTTATATATGCAAGGTACATTACGTTTTTTGTTTGTTCGTTTTTCTATTTAATGTGACCATAATTGTTACTTTTATTAAAATCACTTTTATATGGAAGTGACTTTTTAAATTACACTAAATAAACGTTAAATGCTTCTATACTTGTTACTTGATATACGCAAAGATGTATCATTTCTAGTCATTGTACATAATGATAAGAGAATCATAGATAAAACAGAACTTTGCTACTTTATTTAATTTTTATTTTTATTGTTAATCAATTAAAAAACGTTAAACAGCACACAATATTAGATATATAACATAGCTTAAATAATTAAACAGATTCAAATTCGACAGAAAAAATATGTTAAGTAAGAAATTAGTTCCATATGAACAGTAATTTTTTTGAAACTCTTGAATGTTCTATCTAAATATTTGTACCATTCACTTATATAAATTGATTGCTTTTTAGTGTATTATTTGTGTACGTTGGGGTTGTCTGTGGTTGATAGTCTTCAAATGTATGTCTCGCAAATTTTTTAATATAAATACTGATATGATATTGACTCTGAATCAACCGAGCCCTGTTCTAACCACTTCCAAGCTCAGAGTCAACGAAACCTTAGTCACACAGTTGCAACGTTTATTCCATTCTTTCCCAGCTAAAAGTCGATAGTCGGAATCTTCTTTGCAGCCCTCTTATCACAGCAAAGGCTTACTTATGATGTACAGATATCTTGAAAGGGGCACAAACAGATCCGAAACAAAATTTAAACAACGAATACACATGTACACATTTTCCAGACACCATTTTTCAAACTAGAGATAAATATGCACGCGATATACGTTAAGTGCATAGACACATGCATCGTAATATAACTATCACCATCTGTAAGGTTGGTGGTTGGGCTTTCTTCCAAATTAAAGATAAACCCCGAGAGTTCACGAAGGTCATCGTCCTATTTTAAAGGGTTATAATGTTATGTATTTATCAATCACTGTTACTGTAAGTTGTGTGTAAGTAGGAAATTAAACAATCTGCCCATACATGTACGCTCGTACTTATTGGCGGTTTTTGTTGTATAACGCAGGGTAACTCCACACTAGCTGAACTGTTCATAAATGTTGAAAATATTTATTGGATAAAATATAAAGACAAATTTCAGCTTTGAGACTATTCGTAATAAGTGTTAAAATTTACATTTAAAAAAATAAATAAAAATGAGATTACACATAATAATGATATACTTTGCATTCGGCTTTATAGTAATTTTGAAATAAAAATCAGAATGAAACGTAATTTAAAAAAAAAAAAAAAAATTGGAGCATTGTATGATCAAGTAACGTTGAAACATATGCTTACTTTCAACATAAATTTACCTTGAGATTTACAATTTTTCGATTTTTCATTGTTTTTTTTTTGTTTTTGTTTTTGTTTTTTTTTTTTAACTTTTTGTGGTTGTTATATTTGTTTTTAAATCGACATACAATCCTGGTGTTAAGTTCTGTTAAGCTAGGTTACACAATTTTACTATGACTTTCCGATTCAGATTAAAACTAGTTCTTTTTTGTAATTTTACCAACAAATTCCAGGCTTCGTGTATCTTGAGTGTCTTTACATCAATCTATTGATATCATTTAATACTCGTTTCGTTTGATTTAATTTCTCAAATCATTGCAATGAATTTATCTCAAGCATATTCAAAAAAGAAAGTTACATGTCTGTACATAGCTGACGTAGTAATTCCCTTCTTCTTGCATCGTTCAACAAACATTAAAAAGTTATACGAATTTCTTAAACTACAAAATAAAATGAATAATTAAAGAGAAATCTCCGACAGCTTACAGGGCAATTAAAATCCCGTTAATGTCACGGGCAGATGAATAAAATAGAATATAAAATCTCGCGTTTAAACCGTGAGGCTCTTCTTCTGTGGTACAACGGTTTTATTTTACACAAAACACATTAATTCACAAACGACCAATCACAGCTGCATAAACAAGGTCACGTGATTCACATATTTTATCGTTACAAAGTACGTCAACGTGAGGAAAATATTGCTAACAATCGCCATATTGATAAGCTCCAGAGAAACGGTTTAAATCATTCAACACCTACGACCATATACATTGAACAATATTATATCGAAATGGCCAAGATACATTCAAAGCGTGCAAACAGACGGGGTAAAATCACTAAAATATGAACAGGTAATACGAGAAACTGTGTGCACTCATTCGCGGAAGGATTTGGCCACCCTACGGAGACATTAAAATCTCATCCATCATAACAATGACCCGCAGATATAATTTCCTACGCAGATTTTATCTCGGAGCTGAACAATAGCATCTATCGGTTTCACTAGACTTATCGTATTATACTGTTATGTGGAAATAGGCGATGTACTTTGTATACGAATATCTGCTTCAAAACGTAAATGTACGCAGTAAGCGTATCTGAATACATGATACATTTCATCAACTGAAATAGCATAAATAATTCAAAATAAAATATTTCAATCACTGTAATTTTATGATATGCTGTTAAATCTTATCTTTTATAATACTTCCAACCAACACAATTCTCCAAAGCTCATTTAATATTTTTGTGTGAAAACTTGAATGGTCAGAATATAAGGCGACCTGTTTATTCAATTTTGAAAAATATTATGTATCTGTTATAACCAAGTAATTTTTTTTAAATTGACAAGCATTAAGAATGGACTTAATTCAATATTGACGATTAGCGCGACCTCTTAGCTGTGCACTCAGTGATAGGAGACAACAATATCACTGCGCTCGAGAAAAAAGTTCCAACTCTGGTCCATGATCATGCAAAGATCCCCAATGCAATCACTCAAAAACCTTCATAGAGACTCAAGAATTCACAATAAAACATTCCAACGTAAAAGCATATTTTTCTTCCATGTTGATTCATATTTTCTTGGGTCTAATGGAGTACTAACGCATACATGTATGCAAGATGATGACAATCTATATATCGTCAAGTAATACGTGTAATACCGGACCGACGTTCATTAATGGTCACTCGGCACTTCTCGACCGTTCTTGGTCAGTCAATCAAGTAGTTTGTCATTATGTTATTGTTGCTGATGCTGCTTCGAAATCGTCCAGTTTTATGTGTTAGAGTCATTCCTATTTCGGCTTGACTGGTACAATGTTTAACGATATGTTCCATGTTCATGTGTTGTAAAGCGTATGTCAGAAACACGTGTTCACATACCTCACACGCATACATATGCAAAATGTATAAATGTTCAAATATAGTATATAAATATTAATAATTATGAATATAATTAATAGCCAAGTTGATTTAAAAAACAAAAATGGTACCAAGTGAACCAGTGGCAAAATGTGTACCACATAAAAAATGTATCCACATATTTCTTACACCATCCAATGAGATAGCTCGCAACCGATTTATACTACATGTTTAAGAACAACCAAGTTCGACACCATACGACAAAAGTTATGATACGCAGACGACAACGACAAAAAAACTTCCTAACACCACGTGATACTACATAGATGTAGCCTTGTAATGCCGGTGGTACTATAACATTGTTTGACGGAATGGCAGCTCTATGTGTCACATCTGACAGAATGTGATGTAAATTAAGTATTTTTTTACGTATGACGCCACCACACAGGTGACGGTATGCAATCCAGGTAAGATTGTACCTGATTAGGTAAAACTCAGAAGGAAAAATTTTTAAAAAACATTATTGTCAATAAAACAAAGATATGTTTATAAACATTGTAATTAAAAAAAAAAAATTAATATGAAGGTGTTAATAAGTTTTAATGTATTCTTTATGTTGGGTGTTTATTCGTTAAAAAATGGTTAAAGTCCAAAAGATAAGTTCTTAAAGTACATGAAGAGAAAAATCAATTTGAATACCAGATGTCCATTGTTGAAAAGTTAATCTTGGCTTTATACAGGCTTTTTGATAAATTCTTTAAAGAAAGAGTAAATTTAAATTCTTTTTTTAAAAAAATTAAATTTATCGTGTGTTTTTATGTTTCCATCAATCCATAATTATATAAAATGCATTGTTCGTACAATACAAAGTTCTCAGTAAATATTTTTTCCTTAAATTTATTTTATTCCTTGGGTGTATTTTTAGAGTAAAAAATGAATGTCCTGAAATTGTCCATTTACATAAAATCAAATTTACATCGAAAAAGTGACAGCCATGCAAATGCTTATATTTACGATAGACAGAATAACACTTAATTTATCAAAAAAAAGGTAATAAAACAATATTATCTTACGACCGAAAACTTATAAATTGATCATAGATTATAAAATACCACAAAAAAATCTTTTTAAAAAAGATAAAAAAAAAACCCGACTTAATGTTTAGCTTGATAACTGAATAAGACGTTTATATTATTAGGCGATCAATCTTATAAATACACGGACGAATTGAAATATAATTGACTCGATTTGTAGATCTTCATTTAAAATTCTATTGTACAGAGGCTTCGTTTACAACCGCTCGATCACTGTACTAACACGTCAGGTTAAAATGTCATATGACCGTCAAATGTTGGTCCCCAGTCAAATGATTATTTGTAGTTCTATTCAATACTTTTACATTAAAAATATCAGCTCATGTTGTATTGGCGTTAAATTTAACTATTAGACGTTACATGTGTGCGAATTGCTTTTTCTGGCATAATAAAATCAAATAAAAACGCATATTCAAAACCATTATGAATTTTTTTTTTTTTTTAGATTTAATAATCTTTACATTGTGCTGTTGATTCTTTCAATATTTTGTTTTCATAAAATAATATCAATTATATATTAAGATATAAAAGACTTAAAAATTGTTTAGTATTTTGAATTATTTTTGGAATGTCTTTCCTATATATATAATTTTTTAGAAATTTTCAAAAGACATCATGTGCCTGTCATTTTGATAATTTTAATTAAATAATTGATTCCATAAATATTACCATTTTTTTCTTATTAACCATTAAGTATAAAATTATCTTCAAGTAATGACATCTCGTTTACAAGTCACGTTTACTAACTGTTCCAGAATAAATGCCACTGTTTTTAATCCAAATTACGTGTCATTGAATATTTATTTCCATGTCAAAATTGATAGTTTGATGATATCGTGAAGATCAATCCATCACTCATTCTAGAAGTCATTCTATGAAATCAAGATACCGTCGCCATGGTTACCCCAAGACTTTGCCCTATCAAATTCAAGATAAATATTATCATCGCGGATTTAGTAGCCTATTTCTGACACAAAGACATCTCTGTGCCATACAGAGTCCAGTTAATGATATGCTAGACAGAAGTTTGTATGTTCTTATGCAAAATGATGAGAATAAACCATTTAAAACATTTACTTTCTTTGTTTTGCCAGTTTAGAATGATTGATACACTGATAAATATATATTAGAGTTATATTTTTTTGATTGACTTTTTTATGTGTTACACTATTTTTTTTATATATGTATTTTTGTGTGCATGTTTTTTCACATTTTTAAGGTTTACAAAATAAATATAGATATAATAATGATAAGGCTCTATCAGATATATTCATGACTGAGTGAAGCTTCATCAGTAACATGGTCGGGTTGTGTCAATCACTGACTGATATGAATGATTGGTGGCCAGTTCTTAATATTGCTCTCACATCTGTACTCAAGGTCGACATAATTGTTACAATATATCGGAAGTTACGTTGATGTGCAAAATAAATGCGCATTCCAAGATGGGAACATATATATATGCTTGGTGTTTTCCAGTGCTTATTCACAACTTTTATACTAACAACGGCATCTTTATATATATATTGGTGCACTTTTTTATTTTAATTTTAGGATTTCATTCAAAATTTTCAGATAGTTTATTGTTGGTCATTTAATAATAAAACAAAAATATTTATCATGTTCACAATCAAGTAAATTCCAAGCTTGACTTTCAGACACAATAATAGTGGGACATTCAATATCTAGTGATCTTTGAACCACAACAAAAGTTATTTCATTATCACGTGCCAATGGTCGACCTCGCAACCCATATGCTATTTTTGAATTAGTGCAGACAAATAAGACACGTAAATTAATATGTTGTTGAATACACAGCAAAAACTCGATTAGCTGCGCCCTAAAAGACATTCTGTTACAAATGAAATTATTTCTGGACTGGCGTGAGGTATTTAAGATGTGTAAACACATAAACTATTAATATACACAAACCCAATAAGCTGTGTGCTGACTGGCATTCTCTATATGGCTGATGTATGCAAATAAATTATACACCTCATTCTAAACGTGTGGTCGAATCTGATCGATCGTCATTTGTCTAATGAAAGGTTAAATATTTGTACATTAATGTGTGTCTAGTGTCTACAGTGTATCACTTCTAACATGTCAGTAACGCGCTACATGTTGTTTTTCTTCGTTTATGTATTCGTTGATATACTAAGCATCGTTTTTTTATTCTTGATCGTTGTAACTATAATCTTGCGTAACAATAATGTTATCTAGACCACACTATTGCGAGTCGCACCTGCAACATGGTTTATTTCAATCATATTTTCTTTCCAATATCGAACATAAATTTTTTTCAACGTTCTAACCGTCAGTTTATCGTGTATATTTATCAAATCCTTTCTGTTGTATTTTCAGAAGTAGATTCAATTCTGACATTCTGCAAATCTGCACGTGGAATCTGATATTCTTTTAATCTTTACGAGTTCTCAAGATTGCACATGCCTCTGCGACCACAACAGCGAATCAAATTAGTCGTTACGTTCACAGCACCAATCAAGAACCTTGTTACGTAATACAAAGATCACGTGTCCATCTCGTGCGGCGAGGTGACCTATTTCAAAAAGTCATTAGTGAAAACGAAAAGCATGGGGAAATTTAAAACGCTATACAACAAGATCTTTCTTATAATTCAATTTTGAATTGAAATTCACATAAAATTAAACACAACAAAAATAATATGTCATAAAAGGCATGCGTCTGATTTCTTTCAATGTAGCACAAAAACATAAAAATAAATTAAACAATTTTAATTTAAAATCATGTGTCATAAGATGTTGCTACGAATAAATTCAATACAAATTATCACGTAGTGCACTATCAACACGAATTGAACGTTTGTCTTTAAATATTTTAAATTCTAAATCGATAATCGTGTTTTCTTCTCTACCAGTTTACACCTGGTCTATAGCCGTATGTACTGTTTCTGATAGCTTCAATTTTTTCATCTATAATTTGAATACCAAGCTAATAATACCCTCTGTGCCGTGGACAAGGCGACTTTTTAACAATGTCCGCCGTCAGTGAACCTTCGGTGAAACCTTGAATACGTTTCTTTAGAGGCAGCTGTCTTTCACTGAATCATTCCGCACCGAGATGTCAAACTTCCTAGGTTTCAACAACAGTATTACTCCGCGGGGCGAGAATAATTCCTAAATATAATACGGATTCTTCAAATCACGGCGCACTTGTCACGGTGGATGCGGAGAAAACCTCATATGAACGCAGATCCGTTCTGTGTTGTTTCTTTACGCGAACAGTAACACGATGGACCAAAATCACTTGAAACGCCTGACAAACTTCTGTAAATCCTCTTATTTAATTATCAACGATTTGCTGTCTAGTCTCAGCAGTAAGCTGGTTCATAAACTTTAAGATGTAAATTAGTATCTGTTCTATCATATATCACGGAAATATGTATATAGGGAGATGATTTTTTTTAGAAAAAAAAACATTATTTTTCATTGGTATAACTGATTTTAAAAAACTATCGTTTTAGTATTAATTTTTAAAAAAAAAAATTAATTCGTCTTTCTTAGAACCAAAATGTTTGGTTTTTTATATTCTCAAAAATTATATCTTTTTTCATAACTTTGAACGAATAACAGCTCAAAGAACAAAATGTTTATTTGTTTAAAGGCATATTATATTTCGTGTTGGTGTGCAACGGCCTGAAATTTTTGCATTTATTTAACTGTTTAGAAACATAGGGGGAAATATTTTAAATACATAATCTGTGAAAAATAACCTGTGCACTATTGCATATAATTTGCTTTACGAAAGTACTACAATCACCACTTACCGTAAAATATTTGGCAAATATATAAGTATAAATAAAGCCGAGTTTTCTCGGTTTAAATGTCAGTTAACTCACCATAAAATCCAGAGTATAAATCCAGCCGTGTATATACTACCGACTGGGGTTTTAATTCGCTGTTACTAAGAGTTCCAGCAATCTATCTCCATAAATACCGGCAAATATCCGAGGTGTTATAAACTAGACAATCAAAGGATAGTTTATAACGGACTAGGGGTTGATAAGAAATTTCAGGGGCAATCTTGGGAAATGTAAAATACTGACTTTTGACCCTTACAATGTCCCAGTTTTGTAAGCTTATACATCTCCGGTGGTCTGGTGTATATATACACTGCGGTTTACCAATATATAAATACAGAAGACACGTAAGATTCGTCTTTACTTATATATCACATGCAATAACAACGTTTTTTAATGGATGTTATAAAATATAATGTAGTCGAATTAGATGTGCCAAATCCGTCCAGGTCTCTACACAAAGAACCCATGGTATTAAACCCTTTGCAACGCTCGCTTTGCGGTGACGCCATTTTGAAATATTCAGATGAGAGTTTGTGTGAGGTCATAGAAGCTGTTACAGCAAAAATCTCCTTAACTTTGTGATGAATTCTAAACATTTTACGAATTCTGACAGATCTACATGTAAACTATCTACAGTACTTACCTTGAAGCTTCTTTCTTCGTTTAAATCGTCTAAATCAGTTGTAAAATATTAATCTTATTTCAACACAACGTTCCCTGGAAAACACCAGGAGTCACGTGACCCTCCTATCAGCCTGACATTATTTACAGTAAGCTGGTATTTTTAGACAACGATCAGCGTCGACCAATCAGAGCGTTGTATATTTACCAGAGCCAACATCGTTGATCCGACAATAGACAAAACCGGCCGATACATTGACAATTGGTTCCGGGCGAGTGATTCTCGTGCAGTAAATGCCCTTACGGGTATAATCACCTTATAGTCGATCTGTCAATCAATATTGTAAAGAGATCCAGTCCGTGTCAAATATCACAGGCGCTAAAGCCATATAATCATGTAACTCAGCTCTATCACAGCTCTACGTAATCCTTAAAAATTTAGTGTTTTTTCCCTTGTAAATTACTTATAATATAACGTGAACTGTAACTATTAATTTTTAAATTCTTCTGTAATAATATGAAGAAGAAAAAATTGGCGTAAAAAGAATTTTTTTGACATACGAAGAAAATATTACGCGGTATATATTAGCTTTTTTCATTTTAACCTAAAAATTTCATCTTTTCAATTTATGGTTCCCTCCTCTCTCTACTTTCTTTTTTTGCCAAGCTGCGAAAGCGCAATGTAAACAACATAAAAACGTCAGAACTAGGAAATCTATATCTTGCAAATAAACAATAGAAAACATACCTGATCTAGTATAGTAGCGAGTTCACATCAATTCTTTTATTTACTTTAAGTTACAAGTTAATCAGTATATCTTGACCTAACACACACGGTAGATGAATCAATAGTGTACATAATGGACACAGAGAACCTGCTAAATATACATGTTAAATTAAATATTATGTACATAAAGTTAATAAAGTTAAAATATACAGTTATTATGCCAATGACGTTTGCATTTACTCACAACAATCTCACTGCATCATCATGTCTTTAAATGTTGTTTAGTGGCTAGTACTGTAATGTGGAAGCATATGTTAAAATTTTACATATAAATAGCAAAAAAAATCATTCAACTAGTTCTGTTAAATTACCGTTTCATGCAACCAATGATCAATAAGCATTGGTAGAAAATATTTAAACAATGCTTTTGTTATATTTTTACTTCCCAATGTTACATAATGTTATACGTTATATACGTGTATATTTACAATTAATATAACATGATCTTTTAAAGTTAATTGATTCAGTACATCACATGGAATGTAATTTTTTATCAATTCATATTTCTGTTTCATCAAAAATGTATACTAGGAAATATCCGTGTTTGTCCTAAACAGAATCCGCAAAAATTAGTTTTTATCACATTTTGATTTTGAATTAACCAAGACATTATGGACTGGAATAATTTAAAGATCTAATGCATGTTTGTTATGAAATGTGTTTTAAAAGACAAATACAGTTTCAATTTACCATTGATATACTTGTAGATATATATTCTGAAAACTCCAATTAAAATTCATCAGAATATAAAGGATTTAATTAATTTTGTTTTTAGAATAAATCAGTGATAAAGCTTGATTAATATTTAAAAAGAACATATATAAAGTGTTTGTCTTTGACTTATCTGGTCTCTATATATTTAATATATAATGTGTACATATATAAGTACGATTTGTTTGTTTAGTTATATTACATTTATATAAATATACCCTTTATTCTAAAATAAAGAAAAATGGTTTGATCCATAAGGATTTACGTAAATAATTATACCCTTTTTTCATTCTGATTTCGTTTTGTATGTGAGACTATAATTTAAACAGATTAATAATCTGTTGTTTAACAAATTATTATTTGAATTAACGTAAACAGTATATAATTCAGAAGTAGAAATTCCCTTTAGAAAAAAGTATTTAACGTAAACAATGCCCTTGTTATGTGTTTAAGGTGCCTCACTGTTTGTGATTTTATTAATAATATACAAATTTACCAAAAATCTGATCTGTTCATTAATATTTTTTTTACAAGTAAAACACACATTATTGTAATTATATCTACATACATTTTCAGGACTTCTTGTTAAACTGAAATAAGTTTGAGCTTGATATATATCATTTATTTTTAAAAACTTCAATAACTATTAATTTTTGTTTACAATATAGATAAAACTATAGTAATTAATTGTGATGCAACCATTTTTTTTAAAAGACATATCTTTTTTCAAAGTTATAGCATATGTTTTACAGATACGAAAATTAGATTTTTTAAAATTGTAAAGTAAACACAAAAGGTGGAATGCTTAAATCACTAAAAGTCACAATAGAAAAATAATTTTGTTAACATATCTATTTCAATAATTTTCAAATCATTCACTGTTGACATGGAGTGAAATTAAATTTCACATGTAATAAATAAGGTTGTATGAATAAACTTAATGAACTAATGAATTAACACGGTTACACTGCAAATACATCTTTTGACTTTTTATTCTTTTAAGAAAATAAAAAAGATTTTCCGGGTTCCTTTATTTTCGTTTTTACTGTAATTAAAAAAGTCCAGGAAACAGTCCAGTAAGTCTATATTTCCCGCTAAATAATAATAATAAATAAAAAAAAAGTAGAAAACCCAACATATATTTGTTCACGTTTCTTGTATATAACATTATAGCCATTCAATCTTTTTTTCTGGCGGAGAGACAAGATGACGTTAAGTGTATTTCATCAAAATCTCTAAGATACATGATTAAAAATGAACACCTAATGCAAACCCTCATTTAAATCTCTAATATATCATACAGTATATATACTAGAAATACTACACAAAATACAATACAATATATATCGAGTTATAATTTTTTTTAAAAAAAATATTATATAAAATAGAATACAATATACATAAAGTTATAATTATTATGTATACTATAAAATATGAAATGCGATATATATCAAATTGTGACATTTGATTCAAGTAATACTTTTTATATAAACAAGAAGAAACCATACAAAAACATATCACAGGTTATTGTTTTAAATACTTTGCAACATTCAATACGATATATATCAAGAATATTTATAATTAACAAATTTGTAGATAAAGATATCAAATTCTTCTCTTTTTTTTTTTTTAACAAAAACGTTTGACTACATAATAATTTACAATTTGACAATTAGCTATGAACACGTACTCTTATATGCTACAATATTCTTATAAGTCTACCTAAGGTACTTTTTTAAACCATGTAAAACTATATTTTACATATATATATTTAAAGTGAATATGCTTTAGAAATTCCTTAATTTTTTAAAACCTTAACATGCTAAAATCTTTAGCACGGGCGTTTAAAATATAAAAAATACAAAGACGCTTTTTTTATTGTAACATATGCTATTTTTTCATCACTAAAAATAACTAGAATATTTGGTTTCAAATAAATTTGTATTAACATTTCTATTCGCCGTAAACATAGTTTACTTCCAAAAAGCGTGAACCTTTGGATCATATTTCAAATCATTCATTAATTAAATTTTCTATAATTAAATAAAAAGCAATACATTTCTGTACTCGCGGCACGAATAATGTCAAGCTTATTTGACATGGCTACGTGTTTGCTGTTAAAGTGAAATGCAAGTTTCGAATCACATTATTACAGATAGAAATTAAATTGACTCACGCAAAAAAAGTAGTTCAGACAGTCGAGATAACCTGTCAATTAAGTGTAAACATAAAATGTTTATTATACTATGTATATTAACACACAAAAAAGGATAAAGACAGCTTTCTGTCTTCTTTGCTAACATTTTATAAATAGAAAAAAACACTTAACCGTTTATGTAAAACGTATTTCTATCAATTTCTTATACGGTACTAATTATACAGATGCAAATACTTTGACACGAACATTATAAAATGAAAGGTGTAGACTAAATAAATATAAAAAATATACACGTATCTTTTTTTATTGTATCGATAAATACTGCTCTTATTCAAACCCCCTAATATTTAAAATAAAAAATAAAAAATATTATTTTGATAAAACACTATTCTAGTAGCTACATATGTATGTAGAAATAAGGCATATTTTGTAAAAAAAAAAAATAGCTGATAGAAATGAAATTTATCATATTCTGTGCTTATTTGCACAACAAAAGTTCAATTTAAAATGTAAAATCGGAATCAATTTATTTACTACTATAAATGCATAAAATAATATGCAATACATCAACAATTTGAAAGAAACTAGTTTTACGATTATATGTAAAAGACATTTCTTTGCTATTATGTACGACTTTTATTTTCTTTGTTAAGTCATCTTGATACTTTTGTTTTAATTAATTTTGACAAATATCGAGATAACCCAATAAAATGTAAATCTATACAAGACAATAGATCCTTGATTGATTATGTGGACCAGTAGAACAAGGACAGAAAGACGCAGCAATTTAGAAATGTCTGTATTCAATTCTGTAGATGAAATACACACACAATTTCAGTTTAAAGTATAAAAATATATATCGCTTGCCTTTGTGGCTCGTTCTTTTACATTTTATATTTTATCTCTATTTTTCAAGGCTGAAGATAATTCCAAATTTTCCCCTTCGTAATCTCCTGGAGATTCCGTCATTTACAATTCTAACAAAGGACTCTTATTTAGCCTGTTTTGAGCCTCGATGTGAACCGTCCAATAAAAAATCCGGTCGATTTGCCGTTTTATCTAATTAGCTTAGAGATGCAATTTAGGTCATAAAGATGTTTGTAATGATGGATGATCGACCGTAAACCCATTAAGTCTCAGTGTGACCCAGATTGGAGAAAACTTTATTATCTTCACGGAAATAGAAAAAATTCGCCAAAGCAGCCAGCACACTAGCCGTTTTAACTCAGAATGCTAGTCATCCGTGCATCCCTTATCGATCCTCGCTTTCATCTCTGACCCCTCAATGCACTCATTTTCTCGTGACCTACAAACGTCAGATATATTTGAGCAGGATTTGTAGGAGGTATCATTCCGACCGCTGCCTGCCTAGATACACACACAACGGAATCACGCACTTGATATTGATTGAACAAGTGCTGCCATCTATCGGCTGCAGCAGCTGCATGCACAGTGTGCACGAAAACATAACATATTTATGTATACCATACTAGAGAATGCTGGTCTCTCAACAAAAATTACCATAATCGGATAAAGGCATTTGGATGTTACGTATAAGATCCGTTGCAGGAGCTTTGAACTATATATCGGCTGATAAACTATAAAATATGTCCTCCATCTATCTCGGGACGGGACTCCTCCAAGATCTATCAAAACGAATCTCTGTCTCACATTTCGGCCTTTCTCTCCAACCTATATTTCTCTGAGACACCTTCCATCTATCACATTGAACGTCTGTCTATCTGACGCCGTTGTCTTTCTGTTCAACCTTCAACTCTTTCATGTGTGGGTAGGTCTGTCTCACTCCTCAAGCTGTCTCTCCTTTCATTCCTCTAATCTTATGTAAGCTGAGATAAAGGTTATCTTTATTAGTGTGCATAATATAGTTGCACCAGTGGCACTGGACTGTGAAATAACATCAATTAAAGAAAAACACCAAAACATTATTTCATCTCAACGAATGCCACTGTTAAGTTTAATATCCGGGCATCATCGTAAAAAGGAGAAGGTCATGCTGAAGTAACTTACAAATATATGAGCCTACGTAATTCAAAATAATGTCTCTAAGTCCGCACCAAACTCTTACATGGTAATAAAAGTATCATGTACATGTTGTATTTAAAGCGCATTTGATCTCGTTCATTAAACTGACATAAAAACGCGCTCTTTGAAGTGAATAACAGGAAAATGTAGCACAAAATTGTACTTATGTAAACTTTGATTACATCTCTGTTTGTTAAGGAGACTGACTTGTACGGGAATATCACGAATAATTCTATTTTAATTTTGAATTTATAGCCATTGTAACATTTGAAAGAACATATTCAATTCAGTTTTTATTCCAAAAGCAGTACAGCTTATAGGATCATACATATAATAGTTGCAACAATTTAAATATGGGTCTTTTGTAAAGTCAACATTTCTTGTAAAATTAATGTAATGTTTTCCCTTTTTCGTTGTTGTTTAAACTTATACCAAAAAAAGTTATGCATTTGATTAGAACATAATATATACGTACATAATAGGTAAATACATTTCAATAAGAAACATGTCAGTTTCAGCTGAAATAAACAAAAAAAATTATTTTCTTTCCCGAATGTCAAATATCACAGTTCTAATCAAATGAAAAAGAGACGATAAACATCCTAAATAATCTGCATGATACTTAACTAAAAATGACAAAATTGAAATAAAAAAACTTTAATCAACGAAACGATAGTTACCAAAAACTAATTAGAAATCTTAATCAGCTGCAAGATACTTTCCAAAAGCAAATTACTAAAAATCCCAAAGATTTGAAGGAAACGCACCACAATGATAATAAAACAAAATATAAATCCTAATCAACTGCTCGATAAATACTTACCAAAATAACATATTAGAAAATCCTGAATAATTGCATGCACCAAAATAACAAAATGTCTTTAAAGAAAGTCTTAATCAACGCTATGAAACTTACCAAAATAACAAGATAACGAATAAAAAATCCTGATCCTCGGCATTGTAATTATAAAAATAATAAATCAAAAATCGTAATTAACGGCACGACACTAAACAAAATAATTAATCGGAAAATCCCAAAGAAATGAACGAAATTTACCTAAATGACAAAATATAACTGAAAAGAAAATCCTAGTAACAGCAAAATACATGCCAAAAATAACAAATTAGAAATCTTAATCAACTGCACCATGTAAATGAACCATATATTGAGGGAAACAATTACATGCATCATTCATATTTACAGCTAATTTGTGTGTATTCACACAGTATGGCAACATGACATGAATGTTGTAGTGTTACATTCATGTTTTATGGTTTAATATCTCTGATTGACACTACAATAGAGTCACGCTGACAGCAGTAACCGTTGACAGATGCAGTGAATTTAACCCATGTTGTATATCATATGTCCCGTAACCAACATTAGTTTTAATGTTACATATAATTTTTAGTCCATGTACCTCACGAGACCAAGACAGTATTTATAATGAAACATTGAGTAAAAAAGATATTCGTTTATTCGAAAAGACAAAGGCGTCATTTTACCCTTTAAATCTTTAAAAAGAAATTTGTATGCGGAAGAAATATATGCATGAATGTATATATATTATTACAATATGCAGTTTAACATATTGACTGGGTAAAACGGTAAAACAGAAATGTAAGTCATTTTGGCAAAGTATCAAACAAGAAGAGCAGACCCGCGATGCGTTTGAAAGTTATACTCCGTAAGATTTACTTACCGTACGTGCCTTACTCGCGTTCATCTATAAATATTACATTTCACGACAAATATCCAGTTAATTAACGCTGCTTTTTAGACGTCTCTGCAAGCACGTGTCTGTAATAGTTTATAAAATGTCTCAATCTAATACCACTGTTTACAGCCAGCCGTTGATTTAACAAGAACCAAATGTTTTTTTTTTTACATATCTGATAATGTTATATATTCCATTAAGTTTAAGCTATAATGGGAAATATTAGCATACGACTAACTTCAGTGTATACTAGTAATTATCTCGTGAGCGACAATGTATTATTATTTATTTCCCTATCGAGTTGATTATTAACAATTAGAAACAAGAAACAAGCTACTTCGCTCCTTCGTCATCGTATTTTCACTCCTTTGCCATCGTGTTTTCGCTTCTTCGCCATCGTGTTTTCACTTCTTCGTCATCGTGTTTTCGCTTCTTCGCCATCGTGTTTTCATTTCTTTGTCATCGTGTTTTCGATCCTTTGTCGTCATGTTTTCGCTTCTTCGCCATCGTATATTTTCGCTCCTTTGTCATCGTATTTTCACTTCTTCGCCATCGTGTTTTCACTTTTTTGTCATCGTTTTTTCGCTCCATGTCATCGTGTTTTCGCTTCTTCGTAATCGTATTTTCGGTTCCTTGTCATCGTATTTTCGCCTGCATCGTATGTTCGCTCCTTTGTCGTCGTGTTTTGTTTCTTTGTCATCGCGTTTTCGCTTCTTTGTCATCGTGTTTTCGCTTCTTCGCCATCGTGTTTTCGCTTCTTTGTCATCGTGTTTTCGCTCCTTTGTCATCGTGTTTTCGCTTCTTTGTCATCGTGTTTTCGCTCCTTTGTCATAATGTTTTCGCTTCTTTGTCATCGTGTTTTCGCTTCTTTGTCATCGTGTTTTCGCTTCTTTGTCATCGTGTTTTCGCTCCTTTGTCATCGTGATTTCGCTTCTTCGCCATCGTATTTTCGCTCCTTTGTCATCGTGTTTTCGACCCTTTGTCATCGTGTTTTCGCTTCTTTGTCATCGTGTTTTCGCTTCTTTGTCATCGCGTTTTCGCTCCTTTGTTATCGTGTTTTCGCTCCTTTGTCATAATGTTTTCGCTCCTTTGTCATAATGTTTTCGCTTCTTTGTCATCGTGTTTTCGCTTCTTCGCCATCGTATTTTCGCTCCTTTGTTATTGTGTTTTCGCTCCTTTGTTATAATGTTTTCGCTTCTTTGTCATCGTGTTTTCGCTTCTTTGTCAACGTGTTTTCGCTTCTTTGTCATCGTGTTTTCGCTCCTTTGTCATCGTGTTTTCGCTTCTTCGCCATCGTATTTTCGCTCCTTTGTCATCGTGTTTTCGACCCTTTGTCATAATGTTTTCGCTCCTTTGTCATCGTGTTTTCGCTTCTTTGTCATCGTGTTTTCGCTCCTTTGTCATCATGTTTTCGCTTCTTCGCCATAGTATTTTCGCTCCATTATAATCCTGTTTTCGCTAGCCATCGTTTTTTTTCTCTCCTTTGTTATCGTGTTTTCGCTTCTCCACCATCGTATCTTTGCTCCTTTGTCATCGTATTTTTGCTTCTTCGCAATCGTATTTTCGCTCCTTTGTCGTCGTTATTTCGTTTCATTGTCATTGTTTTTTCGCTTCTTCGCCATCGTGTTTTCACTTCTTTGTCATCGTGTTTTCGCTCCTTTGTCATCATGTTTTCGCTTCTTCGCCATCGTGTTTTTTAACTTCTTTGTCATCGTGTTTTCGCTTCTTTGTCAACGTGTTTTCGATCCTTTGTCGTCATGTTTCCACTTCTTCGCCATCGTGTTTTCACTTCTTTGTCATCGTTTTTTCGCTCCATGTCATCGTGTTTTCGCTTCTTCGCCATCGTATTTTCGGTTCCTTGTCATCGTATTTTCGCCTGCATCGTATGTTCGCTCCTTTGTCGTCGTGTTTTGTTTCTTTGTCATCGCGTTTTCGCTTCTTTGTCATCGTGTTTTTGCTTCTCCACCATCGTATCTTTGCTCCTTTTTCATCGTATTTTTTGCTTCTTCGCAATCGTATTTTCGCTCCTTTGTCGTCGTGATTTCGTTTCATTGTCATTGTTTTTTCGCTCCTTCGTCATCGTGTTTTCGCTTCTTCGCCATCGTGTTTTCGACTCCTTGTCATCGTATTTTCACTCCTTCGTTACGTGTTTTCGCTTCTTCGCCATCGTGTTTTCACTTCATTGTCATCGTGTTTTCGCTCCTTCGTCATCGTGTTTTCGTTTCTTCGCCATCGTGTTTTCGACCCTTTGTCATAATGTTTTCGCTTCTTCGTCATCGTGTTTTCGCTACTTTGTCATCGTGTTTTCGCTTCTTCGCCGTCGTGTTTTCGACCCTTTGTCATCATGTTTTTGCTTCTCCGTCATCGTGTTTTCGCTACTTCGCCATCGTGTGTTCGCTCCTTAGCGTTTAGGTCGAAGGCGCGATAGTCGAAACTTGGCTCGAACGGAACACCAAAATATTATGATAATTATGGTGTGTGCAGCTTTGTTCCAATTAAGTTTTTTTGTGCAAATCTCCATTCCCCCCAAAATTACCAACATACATATGCATAGCTACATACATTGCCGAGTACGTTACTTCTCTAACAAAGAAATACATTTTGTATAAGTACTTTATAACAAATCGAATATCTACTTGAACAACTTGTCAATATTCGTGATCACAAGGATAATACAACAGCGTCATTATAAGTTAGTTGTGTGTCGGCACAGTAGGTGATGACAGCTTATTTTCGAGCATTTTACTTAATGCGTAAAAATACGCGAAATACGTATGGAACAATCATATTTGAATATAACAAACTTTCATTAAAATACGTGTACAGTAAAAAAAAAATTAGATATAAGAAATACTCAATATATGTTCGCGGATAGATTTATATATTTCCAAGAGAACAGTGGCCTTTATAGAATAATTACTTCAATATACTTACAATCAAGCGAAACATTTCAAACAAACTTTTAACCGAAATTGGGTTTTGCAAAGTGTTTTACCGTCAGATACGTTTTTATCAATTACAAATCACACCATAGAATCAAATAGAGAAAAAACGGATTTACATATACCAAAAGTTGACAAAATTTTAGAATATCCACAGTGTTTCCGGTTTTAACTAAATCGGGTTTATTTTGTCAACATTGTGTACAAGTCTTTCGTGCCGTGCACTATAATGATTTGTTCCATATATATATTTATAAATATACACAATGTACATGTACCTTCAACATACTGTTACCTCCCATGTGGATGTTACGTTGTGTACAAATGAAGAGCGCCATCTTCGGAAATGCTGATTTCGACTTGCTAGTCAAGTCAAATGAAAGACTGAAAACACTTTTATCTTGTGATTTCCGTGTCCTAATTAGCATTTAATTCAAAAAGAAAAGAAATGTGAAATTATCGACAAAGAAGTGAAGAAGATATTTGAAAAGGCCAATATCGTCAGCCAACGAGCAGAGACAACAGTAATATCGATCGAAATGTGTAGTTTAACTTCGTGAGTGTACCATAGTGGCTATTAGAAGACGAGGTGTTGTTGGTTACACCGAGTGCAACTACCTCCCAACAAAAGATTCCGATCAGAATACGATACTAGTGCTTTAAAAAGAATATTAGTAAAAGGATATAAATTAAAGACTATATTGAAGCGACGTAAAACAAGAGATGATTGATTGGTGTCTAATATCGTATACGGTGTCTGCGGCGTGATATAATAAAGAGGAAGCACTTTATGAAGTCAGACTGTAAAAAAACAACTAGGTGTTATAACGCAGCTTCGCCAAAATGATGTGTATTTTTGCACTGACATATTCATTGCCTTTTATGTGCATTCTCAGTGCCTCTTGCTTTGGCATGTTATACAAACGAGAATTTATCATTTGTGAATTATAACCTTATACGAATAGTGCTTTACCATTATGTTACAGTATATATATGCGTATACTTTACAGACAGTAAATGGACATTTTCTAACTTCTCATCTCACCTCTCTCAGAAAAGTACATCCGTACATAGCTTACTTATGTCACTCATTAATAACATAATTCACACTTTATTTATCTGAGGCGTAGCAGAGGGGTCATATTATTAACAACAAGACAAGGCTTGTGGCGTTATAATGTGTCCTGACAAGGTGTATACTATTATTTCAAGATTAATTTACAACACTCCGACACATACAATGTGTGACGCGAGGACAATATACAATGTAGCATAAATAAACACATGAACTGTTTACAATGATCATCCAGTTTGGAAGCACTGTAGCAAATTCACATTTTTCCCGGTTGATCTTTTAACATCTTATTATATAGTTTGAAGGAAAAAATATTTTAACATAGATATATAACTCTAGAGGATCATCCATTGTCGAGTATATACATATGTATCATTCCACCCACAACAAGCGACACTGGTTTATTTGAATGTATTTTTCCTGGATGGTCCAGCAATACATCTTCCGACAGAAACTATTGTATTCCATTGGATGTAAGTTTGATTTTACAATACAACTGCTTAAATAGTCTTCATTTGTGAATAAATTGAAAATACATGTTGCCAGTAATTATACCATGGGACATTTATTCTTAATTTTAGTACCTTCATATATATATATATATCAATATTTATCTTGCACACAAACCGCTAATTTTTACAGTGCAAACCGCCTATCTAAAACCTGCAGTCCCACCTTAAATACCGGTGCTTCACTTTATTCATACACCTAGTCAGTCACTCTGTGTGCTATTTTTAAATGTCGACTGACAGACACAAGAAATGCACAGTAAAATTAATTATTAGCTCGCCTTCGAAGAAGGGGCGCTTATGGAATCACCCCGGCGTCGGCGTTGAAGTTGGCGTTGACGTTGGCGTGGCGTTGGCAGGTTAAAGTTTAGCTGCAAGTGTTGAAATGCACTAGTATACAATCAAATATGTGTACTAGGATGCCGATATTTGGCATGAGAGTAGTTTGGGGTTATTAGATTCATTTAACAGAGTGAAATTAGAAATATTTAAAAAAAAAAAACCTGAATTTTGACATGTTTTTGGACTTAATGTTATGCTGCAAGTTGTTTTTTGACATAACCTTTTTCCAGGTTCAAGTTTTGTTGCAAGTGTTGAAATGCACTTGTATGCAATCAAATATGCGTACTAGGATGTTGATATATGGCATGAGGGTAGTTTGGGCATATAAGATTCATTTAGTAGAGTGAAATTTGAATTATTTTTATAAAAAAAACCCGGACTTAAACTTTTTCTAGGTTAAAATTTTGCCGCAAGTGTTGAAATGCCTTAGTATACATTCAAATATATGAACTTGGATGCTAATATTATGTATGAGGCTAGTTTTGGGGTCTAAGACTCATTAAATGGAGTGAATTGGGAATATTTTTAAAAAGAATTCAAATTTTGACGTCAAAATTACTTTTCTATGCGTCAGTCAATGATTAATAATGTGCACTAGGGTGCTGATATTTGTAATGGGCTGTTTTGAGTTGTAAGGTTCATTTAATGCAACCATAGCGGACATTTCTTGGTCGATCTGTTATCTAAAATGGTGCCCATGACCCATGGCCTCAGATTAGTCGAAATATAAATATTGTCAAATTTCGGTCAAATTTGGTAAACAGATATATTATGACACTGCAATCTCAACTGTGTATGATTTTTTCCGATTTGTTATCAAAAGATAACGGCCAAGGTCTTTGATATGTCAACATTTAGCTATGCTTTTGTCTAGATTTGTTACTCAGGTTTATAACTACACTGTGACAACTACCACATGTAATTTTTTTCTGATCCATTATCTAAGATAGGACATCATGTAATGGCCCCATTACGATTCACACTCATTTAAAAAATACTTTCAATAGGCGAGCTATGCTGTTCTCCAGCAGCTCTTGTATATATTTGTGATCGGGTCGACATCAGGGTTCGAACTCGTGTTCACAGTTACAGAACCGTTGCCGAACAAACATAGTCTTCAGACATATCTTAGTTAAACAAAAAGGGCTATGAAAGGATTTTGAAAGTTTGTGTTTCGATATTCATACTCTTAAGTACATATAATTACAATGACGTAATACATCAATGTCTTTTTTGTATTCTGTAAGAGCATATATGCAACAACGAACAGGCACAACAATTAACAAATAGTAACTGTTTGTGTCGACAACTTCGACAATCCCAAGCATAGTTGTAAAAAGTTACATGTACGTGTATATTTAACCTGGCATTGGACAATATAAGAATATAAAAAAATTAATATTTAACACGGAAAAAAGTATCAACAGCTTTAAATCTGTCTAATAGCATTTATATTATGTAAAATTTATCTTAGATTTTGTCAAAAATGTATATTGTGTTTGTATGAAATATGTTATCAATGTTGATATGTGTATATTGATTTTTTAACCCCTGTATGTATGCCATCGTGTGTTTTTATATTCGTATTTGTAATGTGTAAAACATAATACTAAAAGGAGAGGGACTCGTAAGTCGACAAAATCTTTTTCCGTACCTTTTGCTCAAATTTGCGTTTCTGTGATGTGTATATTGTATAATCTTATTTTATGTTGGAAATTAGATATGTTTAAACTAAACTAGAGACAAGTATGTCGCAGAAAATAATTTCCATGTTCTGTAATATTTGTTGTTAATCCCAAACACTTAATTTTAGTTACAATATACAAAACATACCCTTGTACTTGACTATTTCAGCTGATTTAGTACAAAATATGACGTTGTTTTCCGTACGAACCGAGTGCCGTGTATCTCTCTTTTTTATTTTGTTCTATAAGAAACTCACTGTCAAAATGAGGAATAATAATAATACAACAGGACTAATGTCAAAACTGCGGAACAAGTATAAATTATACACGTCAAGGTAAGTAAGAAGATACACAGTCCAGGTCGGTGTAAATAAAGGAACACTGTGCCGGCAAATTCACGTAAACACATAAGTCGCCGCCAGGGTTTTGTAGATAATCAAAGTTGAACGACCGGAAAGCACAATCTAAACAAAGAAACGAAAACTCCGTTTGCTTTTAACACTTTCAAATGAAAAAAAATATTTTAAAGAAATGTTTAATATATATTCAATTACTCTATTGGAAGATTTTTTTAAAAAATGAAACCCTATCAAAATGTTTGTTTGAAGCGATATATTTAAATTTATGAGTTCCTCGGTCTAGATTTCCAACATTCATAATACATCTGGTCTGTAAACCTGTCACTTGCTTTGACAGCACGATTCTCGTGTGTGGTTTATTACCAGGCGATAACGTACCGAGTGTTTCATTGGATGGCGTAGTGGACACGCTCCAGCAAATAACGAGATTTGACGAGGAAATGAGAGCGACATATTGACTGACCACGCCTACCAAGTTCACGATAGGTCAACAAGAACCAAAAATACAACGCAAAAACCTCTCAGAGGACAAAAATCAATTCACGACCAGATTAACTTCCCCCAAGTAAATGAGTCATCGGCCTGTGTGTTTAGACTGTGTCCAATTTTCTTGCCAAATTCTAAAACGCCTCGCAGCCGACAATTTTCTCTCTGCATCGCTTTGGGTCAATTATTTCCCGGAGTGTCAAGACGTCATTCTCTCTGCTACTCGGTTTTAGAGGGATATTTTACAAGCTGATTGAGTGTTCCGCCTTGTAGAGCCCATATAATACTGTAGCTCAATTTACGAACATAGTAAACATTCCCACCATGGACTGAGCACGAAACGTGTCGATACGCTTCAGCCAGTTTTACGAGCCCTTTGTTCGCCTTTGTTTGGTCGAAACAGACACAAAAATAGTATATAATAGAATTACAGAGCAATACTATTCTGTTGGAAAACAAAATATAAAAACGCTTTGTTGTTGTTGTTCAACTATAAAGGTTTATACGAAAAAAAAACCCACAAAGGCGAGTGAGAAAAAATATTTACCTTTTATAAGAGCCTATGAATAATGTTGATAATTTCTTACGTTATAACGGATATATTTGAGTACAAATTATTTTTTATGCTAAGAAAAAACAATAGAGGAATATACACCTTTATATCAAGTATTGCTTAACTCATATAAAAATTGTAACTACGCGGCAATATAGCTATGGGTCGTATCAGACTTCAATGATATAATATCATCATATGGATTAAGAATTTATGAAACATGTAAATCGACGTAGGCACGAGTGTGTAAAAAGCGGTGTTAATTCATACGTGCACAACTCTTAAAAATAAACAGGTTAAATATTCTGATTGTTAGAATGCACGAGACCCTTGACCTCTCCGAGTGGTCTTTTCCTACAGAAAATATGTAGTTTGTAAAACCCTGTGATACGCGATGTGTACATTACGGCATACATTGTACGGTTCAATATTTCTATCAATATTCCACACATACACACAGCATTTACACTGTACGGAACACACGCCATAGATTATATATGATCCCTTTATGAAACAATCTACTATATTTACAAAGCGTAAAATTTAGCCTGCGGATATGCCAATAAAATCAGTCCTGTAAAGCTTTAAGTAGCGATCGCCTCGCGACTCGTCAAAACCTATCTACTTTTCTCTCGCGCCATATCTCGGCGGAATTCTTGTATTGTCATTTTGCCAAGAGAGTCGACTGTAATCAGAAAACAACATGCTTCGGAGGCAAAATCGATAAAAACAATATTGCTAGCGATACATCGAGGAGAATAATGGTCGGAAACGAATTCTCTTACAGCCATCTGGGTCTTGCATACTCTTTATTCTGCTGGAAAAGCACTTATCAATCATCATCAGGACGCGTTACAAGCTTGCATCTTTGTATAATTGCTTTTTCGATGCGCATGCTCGTACTTTATAATAAAATCAAATTAACAGTAAAATATTCCGGAAAATTTCAACTTAATGCCTAGAAACTGGGACGAAATTTACTTGAAAATTAACTACATTTCTCGTGTTACGTTAACAGGGAGACGTAAGTCTTGGTTTTATTAATAAATTAACAGACATTCAAATATTTAAGATTAAATTAACTTAAAAAAAATATTGTCTAAAATTCGACAATATGCAAAGGTAATTTCAATTTGTTCACACGTTTAATTGTACAATTATGTTACACTTTTTAGAATACAGTAACAAAGGAGACTGGACTTAGAATGGCAAGGTGTTATACTTATAATATTATAGCAGTGGTAAAAACTTAACTTAGAATGGCAAGGTGTTATACTTGTAAGATTATAGCAGTGGTAAAGACTAAACTTAGAATGGCAAGGCGTTATACTTGTAATATTATAGCAGTGGTAAAGACTAAACTTAGAATGGCAAGGTGTTATGCTTGTAATATTATAGCAGTGGTAAAGACTAAACTTAGAACGGCAAGGTGTTATACTTGTAAGATTAAATCAGTGGTAAAGACTAAACTTAGAACGGCAAGTTGATATACTTATAAGATTATAGCAGTGGTAAAGACTTAACTTAGAATGGCAAGGTGTTATACTTGTAATATTATAGCAGTGGTAAAGACTAAACTTAGAATGGCAATGTGATAAACTTGTAATATTATAGCAGTGGTAAAGAATAAACTTAGAATGGAAAGGTGTTATACTTGTAAGATTATAGCAGTGGTAAAGACTTAACTTAGAATGGCAAGGTGTTATACTTGTAAGATTATAGCAGTGGTAAAGACTTAACTTGGAATGGCAGGGTGTTATACTTGTAAGATTATAGCAGTGGTAAAGAATAAACTTAGAATGGCAAGGTGTCAAACTTATAAGTATATAGCAGTGGTAAAGACTAAAGTTAGAATGGCAAGATGTTATACTTGTAATATTATAGCAGTGGTAAAGACTAAACTTAGAATGGCAAGGTGTTATACTTGTAAGATTTTAGCAGTGGTAAAGACTAAACTTAGAATGGCAAGGTGTTATACTTGTAAGATTATAGCAGTGGTAAAGACTAAACTTAGAATGGCAAGGTGTTATACTTGTAAGATTATAGCAGTGGTAAAGAATGGCAAGGTGTTATACTTGTAAGATTATAGCAGTGGAAAAGACTGAACTTAGAATGGCAAGGTGATATAGTTGTAAGATTATAGCAGTGGTAAAGAATAACTTTAGAATGGCAAGGGGTTATACTTATACGATTATAGCAGTGGTAGAGACTAAACTTAGAATTGCAAAGTGTTATACTTATAAGATTATAGCAGTGGTAAAGAATAAACTTAGAATGGCAAAGCGTTATACTTGTAAGATATTACAGTGGTAAAGACTTAACTTAGAATGGCAAGGTGTTATACTTGTTAGATTATAGCAGTGGTAAAGACTAAACTTAGAATGGCAAGGTGTCAAACTTATAAGTATATAGCAGTGGTAAAGACTAAAGTTAGAATGGCAAGATGTT